>CAJDSM010036982.1:0-12990 GCA_903981925.1 Ostrea lurida
ACCTATACTTTGTACATAGCTGAACATTTGCGCACTTGTTCATCACAAAATGCAGATGTGTGTATTGCAATTTGGTTTTATAGGGGTCAATATTTTGGGGGGGAAAACTTTTGAATTCACAGATTTTTTGCAAATAGTATTTTGTGAACCTATAACTCAAAAATTTATGAAATTGTATATATAAACAGATATTTGCAAACTTGTTTATCACCAATATGCAGATGTCTATATTAAAACATTTGCCTCCGCAGGACCCTTGCTGACTTTGTCAGTGTTCTAGTTATGATAAGAGTATTGGTCCGTTTGACAACCCAGACTTTCTTCAATCTCTTTTAGTTTGTAATTTCCTCATTCGAAATCTAAACACACTAAAAAGTGTCTAAAATATTAATCCTTGCTAACTAGTCTTATTATCTGCGTTATCATTATTCTAGCAACATTAACAACTTTATAAAGTATAAATTCATGTGAATTTCATTTACCTTGAGATACTTGGATAGTGCTTGGCAACAATTCATAAATTTGCTGCTGTTAGATTTAAAGTAATGTGTTCCATTTGCAGGTGTTTGAGAGGGGTACACAGTCTATTTCCCTGAGTGTAGAACTATGGTTACATTACATTAACTTTTACACCGAGGAATATGGAAAATTCGAAAACGGACAAGAAGGAATTAGAGGGTTTGTTGCTCAATATCAACCTTGTTGACTTTGATATTTTTAATATGAAGCATTGTGTGGTAGATTTCAGTTTTTCGATGTATAAGAGGAGATGTGGAAAGGGGACATAAGGTCGAAGCAATAAACCTTAGGACGAGAAAAAATGATAATATTTATGAGCAATTTCTTAGCTTTTAAAGTCAAATGCTTTAGTGTCTTCTTCTATATCTAAGTTTAAAACGTATAAACAAGAAAGGTAAGGGTTCTCTTGATTACTTCGAGGTGTCAGCTAGGGCCGAATTTACATACAGATTACATCCCTCAATTCATTATCATATATCATTTGTTTTAATTTCAGAAACCTGAAAATATTTAAGCATTAAAATGATTTACCCTACGCTGGGAACAAAGTCAACTGGTGAAGTCTTACTTCTTCAGAGAAGATAACCCCTGATTTGACAGTGTTAGGAGTGGATTTTAGAGGCCACTAAGACTACAATGACTGAAAATTCAACAAGCACCAGAAAATACAGCTCAGGACAGTTTGTCCACAAAACAGAGTTCATACAAGACTTCATCTCAGAAGCAGGCAGATTCAGAAAAAGAACTTGAAAAAACCATTTCATTTAATATAGGATTGCGATTTTGTCAACTGCTTCACATGACTAACAGGCAGTTGTTAGTGTCCAGAAGTATCTGTGAATATCATTGTTCTAACAAGTGTCATGAAAAAAAAATTTCTGGAATGTCCTGTTTTGCCAGTGCCATTGTGTGTATATGTTCTGGAACCTGTGACCAAGATGTTTAGAAAAGGGCATTCATCAGAGGATCATCAAAACCTCCACAAATGTTGCCCATGGAAAGAAGGATGAAACTCTGTTGCCTAAAATTCTTGTGAACAAGATATAGACATGTTGCAAGGAGATGCCTAACGCTTGCATGACCTGTTATTTTTATGCAATTTGATTAAAAAATTAACTCTTCAAATCCACTTTGTTGTTTAGCTGCATCGCCGGCTTGAAAGCTCCTTTGAGCTTTTTCTGATCACACTGTTTGTCGTGATCCATTTTCCCCGCCCATCTGGAAAATTTCAAATTTTCAAAAACCTTCAACCAGAACCACTGGGCCCAATTTCACAATCAAATTTGGTATAAATCCTCTTTGGGTGAAGGGGATTCAGATTTGCTCAAATGAAGACCATTCCCCAAGGAAAATAATCATGAAAAAGGTAAAAATCAGGTGTGGGCCATTGATATTCTTTACAAGTTCAAACACAGGGCCCAGGAAAGTTTGAAAATTGGTGGCAAATTCCCAAGTTTTGAAAATCATATCCCAAGGGAGTAGGGTTGGGACCCCATTTTGCATATAAATTTATTGAAATCAACAAATATGGGTTAAAAAAATTTCAATGGGAATGAAAGAATGATAGAAACAGCAGGGCCAAGGTCACTCAATGAAGGTGATGCCACCCTATGGATTACTTGTTTTATATCCATTACACAGGTAGCAAACAATGTAAAAAGGAGCTGATTTTTGAATCAGATTGGTGGATTTATGGACGAAGTAATTAAATGACCACTCCACAATGGCTACATTTGCTGACTGCTGGTGAAATGTCTAAGCTCAATTGGTAGTAACTAGGAAAAAATGTGATGTGGCCACATCAACAGAGGGCCCGCTGGTTGAGCCATATTAATAGTAGTAGAGGTTTAGTGATTCCTCTGAATATTGACCTTGCTTATATCACGTTTCACAAGATAATTATTTTTAAGAAAGTCCAATAAAATGACGCTTGACCTTTGATCAATGACCTTAAAAAATTCAGTAGGTTCATACTTCTCCATGGCCAACCATTTGAAGGAAGGTTTGATGATCCTCTGATGGAATGCTGTGTCTTCAAACTTGTTTACGTGATTTTTTAGGCAGTATTCATAGTGATTTGACTTTTGGACCCTTGAACTTGAAAATCAATATGGTTCATCCTCTTCTCCATAGGTAACATTTTGGAAGGTTTAGAGATCCTCTGATGAATGCCATTGCTTCTATCATGTTCACAAGATTTTTAGCAATAGTCAATAAGTGAAGCTTGACCTTTTGAACCCTGACCTGAAAAATCAATAGAGTACATCCTCCTCCATGGGAAACGTGCGAGGTTTGATGATCCTCTGATGAATAACCTTGCTTTATCTTGTCCACATAGTTCACACACAACACACAGAATATCATGGAACTCGCAGCAGTGGCTGAATGATATATTCTCTCCACAAACGCAGCTGCAAGAAGGATAAGAATTCTAACACTCTCCAAAACTGTCAATACAAGTTTCCTGGCAAACATTTCTGAGTTACTTCCCTTTTATATAAAGAAAATTTCCAATAACTCGAAAATCCGGAAAATCAGAAATTTTCCCAAATTGAAAGGAGCTTGCCCTGTATGGAGGTATATCACTTTCTAAAAGTTTCAATCTGATTTGTGAATAAACGTTTTTTTCAGTTATTGGTGGGTGAAAACTGAAAAACACCATTTTTTAAGGAAAAAAGTTCCAATATTTCGTGAAAATGTGAAATCGGAATTTTCCCAAAATCCGAAAGGGAGCTCACTTCAATGGATATGTGCAACTATCCAAAAGTTTCATATTAAATGTGGGTGCAAAGCCCTTTTGAAGTTATCGTCAAAAACTGTTTTGAACTTTTTCAATTGAAAAAGTTCATATTTCTAAATACGTGAAATCAGAAATTTTCCAAAATCGAAAAAGGGAGCTGACCTCATGATATTTTAAACTGTCCTAATAAGTTTCCTATTAATTGGTGCTAAGCCCTTTCGAGTTAATCGCGCGAGAACTGTTTTGGGACCAGACAGACGGAACGGAAAAGCTGATTGACTAATAGGGCTCCCGCCTAAAAAGCAAAAATAACTCGTGGTACACAAAAAGTCTCATACTTTGATAATTTGTTTTTATTTGAATCGCCATAGATATTTGACAATTGACTATACAAAGTTTTGGTTTTAACTGTATGTTCATATTTGTAAGCTGAGCAATGACTGGCTGTAGATTCCTAATAGATGTAAAGGGCTTTAATTTCGCGATTTTTATCTTTTTAACATTTTGCGATGGTTAAAATTTTGGCGATAGTATTGTACTAAATACAGCACTTCAAGGTGGTTTTTATTTTCGTGATTAGTTTGAAATGATCGTGAATATAGCGAAAATAAAACCACGACGAATGTTTCCCCTTTACAGTACTACATGTAATATGTGTAACTTTGGTGTATATTCCACTGTTCATGTAGTTTCTCCATTTATATACTCGCCAACTTCACCAATCAATAAATGTATGTTGTTGAAGAGAATGGCATTCTGACAGAGAGAGATATTATCACAGTAAACACTTATAAAATATAAGGAAATCTACAGTAATGTAATGGATTTTTGTGAGATTCAGAAAAAAAGCAATGCACTTTCACTATGTGCATATTATATAAAACCTAATGAATACAGGAAAGTATCCCACTGGTGTATCAGGGATGAATTTACAATCTATACAAGGTGGGTGGTTTCCTCGTGAATTCATTCTGATGTGACAAACTATAATAACAAGATAAAGTTTACTTTCAAACAATTTATAATTTACAGATACACAGTGGTATTTACTTTTGAGTATTATTATACACTGCAGCTCATCTCCACCATAGTTACTGGCATGCTCAATTACTTAAAACTTGGTAATAAATTTATTTAATTCAAAAATTCTGATCAAGCAATTTAATAACAAGAGAAATGACAGCTACATTTGTAAGTTCAAAATTTGTAATCTACATTGTCATTTTTTTATAAATAAATTAACTGAACTACACAAAATGAGTGGGAGAAAACAGATGGCTGACCCCACTTCATGAACAATAGACTAATTGACATCGAGCCGTTATTCATCCCTGTATCCATAAGGCCAAAAAGGTGCCATCATCAAAAATATGTACTATGAAAGCATAGACATCATTTGTTTTGTTTTACAAAGTAATATCAGAGACTAAATGAAATATAATACTAATACAGAAAAAAATGAATAAAGGATTAAAAAGTAATCTCAAAATGCTGAAAAAATGTTTTCAGACAAATATCCGTGGGGTGAAAAAATGCACCATGTTTTAAATTGCAATGAGCATAGTTCCTGCCCAATAGGTTTTGGAAATGAATCTTCCACACTTGTTTTACACTTCAGTCCTTTCATGAATTATGAAATTGCATTGGAAAAAAAACACCCACCATCTCTTTAATGAAAAATAATATGAGCACTGAGTACGTACAGTGTATGTCTTACATCTCGCAAACCAGTCAATATTTACAAAAAAATAACAGAGTGCCATCAACAACTACAATTAGACACCGCAGAGCTACCAGCATTGATTTTGAAACTAAGATCTAGATGAGTTCAAGACAAGATGGTTTTGACTTTGTAACTTTAACATGAAAAAGGTGAAGTAACAAAAGATAACAAACCGTAATCAATAATTATAAAATCCTACAAAAGAATACATATTAATAGTAGGGCAAAACACTGGCCTCCAGACACACCAAAAGGTGGAGATCAGGACTTAGGAGAAGTAAGCATCCCTCCTGACCAGTCACACTAATGCATGAGCCTAATACCTCTTGATCAGGTAAATGGAAATAATCCATATGTTTTAAAGAAAACGGATAACATAATTTTCAACCTAATGACATGTTGTATTTCAAAATTAGAATTTTAAGAACAAATGATTTGCAAAAATGCTTACTTTTAAAACAAGACGTTTTGTATTAAACATCAACATAATTTTGTCAGTTGCCTGTCTTGATTTCAATATTGATCATATGCCAGAAACATGCTCTTATAGTAATAATTTCTCATACTTCGGTCACATAAAATTATATAGAAAATGAAACAATACTGTAACCTCCACCAATGACTCCGATATCTGTCAGAAAATTTTTTCTTGTTTGCACAGAATCCTTATCCAATTCATAAAACTGGCTATCATGTCAAAATCTAATTAATTCACAGTTGTAATGCAATCTTACCCATATTTTAATGCACACACAAATGCACAAAATACACACTCACTGAAAACATAATCTCTTTGGTGGTGGGTACTTAAATACAAGACAAAATGAACATTCTTGGAAAGACATTGTTTGTGTCAAATTTAAAAGCCACGTAAGAAAAGACTCGGAGAGAATAAAAGTACATTAAAGAAGCTTTCATCATTTAGTAGAATCTTGGACCTGAACCCTCTGTACAGAGATAGCACTTCAGTAACGTTCTGAATCCCCCAGGGTTATATAAGGTCCTTCTGACTAGAGCAGCCATGGGCTCTCGGTGGCCCACACTCTGTAACAGCCCGTTGGCGTTCAACGGTTCACACTGGACAGGAGGTCTCTTCTTGTGAATACTGGTACAAACCTTGATGACTGACAGTAGGGAGAGAAACCAGCCATACAAACCAGCAAGCCATGAACCAAAACTAACAAAAGAACATCAGAACATCTTACACAATATTCTTGCTAATTAAATCACCCACAAACTGGTTTGATGCATCCTTTCTTAAAATTAATGATGGGGAACTAACTGCCAATTTCATAAAAGATTAGAAAATGTAATTCACTCTATGGCATAAAATGGGCATGTCAATTTTCCAGTTCAAATACTGATGATATTCCCATTTGTGCGTACAAAGTAATTTTTAAGAACACATTAAAACAGAAACTTGCAAACTGTGCATTAAAACTACAGAGTATTTTTTTTAATCCCAATTCATTTATATGAAGAAACAGGCTTGAAAAACACAGATTTTGAATTTAAAAATTATTGTATAATTTTTCAAATTAATACATGATACGAAGAACTTTCCCTCCAATCCAAAAGGTTGTATTGCAGTAGTTAGGGCTATTATGAGCTTGATATATCAAACCTGGTACAATGTAGCTTCAGTGATTAGAGCAACTAGTAATGCAGGGGGTCTCTGTCCAGCCATAGATGTTCTCCTCTACCTGTAACATACACTTTTAAATGCCATTGACCAACCCCTGAAACTGACAGGTGAAAAAGAATCTGGGTTGATGTCTTCAGCTCAGTTGTATTAAAGCACCTGACAATTTGGGGGCCCCCCAATTTGAATCCCAGTCTGGTACCTTCCCGTTGCATTCTCCCTTCCCCCTTGCCTTTACAATTTTGGTGCAGTTGACCACTCACCCCTGCACTGCAGGTGTCCGCCGGGGACGAAAAAAACCCGAGTTGTGTGTCCTTCGAGGGTGCACGAAGAACAAGTTTAAGGAGGAAAGGAAAAGGTAGTAAACTTAGGGCTATAAGGGAATTGTGGATATCAACCTGGGTTGGACTCAGTGGTCAGAGCACCTGACCTTGTAATGCAGGGGTCCGGGTTGACTCCTGGTCCAGCTATGTTTAAAGCTTTCTCTCTCTTAAATATATATATTTACAGTAACTAATCAACAACAGATCTGTCATTTTGGGTCCAATGGTAGAATACAATTTGAAAGTTGAATTGATTATTGTATGTTGTTTAAACGTCCCTCCTGAAAGAATATTTCAACTCATATGGAGATGTCACCAATTGCCAGTGAAGGGCTGCAAAATTTTAGGCTATGCTCGGCAACTTACAGCTTTTTAAAAACAGGGAGGGATCTTTAATTATCCAAAACCTGCTGTCCACCGGGGCCTTGGTTTTTGTGGTCCGGCCATTTAGCCACCCCATTTAGTTGCCTCTTTACAATAGCAAGGGGTACTAAGGATTCTAATTCTACACCCGGATCTCCATGGGTTGAAAATTTAAATTTGCTAAATATTTATTATACTCATGAAACCTACATATTTTGCTGGAGTGATGTCAGAATTTTGAATTATGAAAATTTTGCAGCAATTTGTCATAGGATATGAACATTGCACTTTGCCTGAGCCATGTGTATAGTTTCTTGAGAACATGTTTTTGCGTGAAGATTTTGGAGTCTTATTATAACTTCATTTCAACTGTTGGTGTCTTCACACATTCCTGCAAAATAGAGAATTAACAAAAAAAAGACAACATTCTGCGAAGCTTTTTCTTAGGATGGTGAATAAGAGTATATAGATGTAACAATGATATTAGTGTAATAAAGTATTTGATGTGGATAGGTATGATTGACTGTGACTATGGGCCACAATGTTAACCTGATGTAATTATTTAACAATTCACAAATAATTTGATATCATTAAAGTTATTGGAGGCAGCTCGACATTTTCCTGTGTATTTTCAAAGTAACTGAAACTAATCTATAGACATAATGCCAATCACTGGTGTATATAGACTCCAGAGTCACTCAAAAGTAAGTAAAATAGCTGTTGCTGATAAGACCCACACTTACTTCTCAGTGTAAAAAAACAATATGGGGAATTATATTTTTACAGTAGATGAAAGGGGCAGGTATACATCTGAGTTGCTGTTAAAACACATTCAAACTGTGTGCACCTATTGAATGTGTCTTGGCCAATTTTTTGTATTTGTATCGACAAGTCGCATCGTTTTCTAATCTAGGTCCAGGTACGGTAAATTCAAAGGGAGATGATTTTAATATTGGGGTTCTTTATACTTCTCCTTTAGAAGGTACCAAGTTTTGTTCTGATATAATATGCATGTAGGTTCTTGAAATATAGCTGAAAGAATGTTGAAAATAACTAAACTAATACAAAGAGTAACTGCAATAGACAGACAGATTTTACATAACTTTGACCAGAAAACTATTGAAAGATTTTAGCTCCAGAGACGAGCTTTACCAGTCACTAATCTGAGTATAATGTTAAAAAAAGTAAAAAAAAAGGCCATCCTTACTTGTCATATGGTGACCCTTCTTTAGTCAATGGTGTGACAACCTCTGTTGAATGCCCAACACTGAGACCAGTAGAACAGATAAACAAACAGCAGGCACTCCATAATCTGACCATGTTGCAGTAACGAAGGCATCTAAACCAGGAAGCTAAAAACACAGTCATTTTTTCATCAATATTAACTTCAGTCCATTCTGATATCTGATACACATATAAATGTAATGTATATTTATTTTTCACATGTTAATTTTACTGAATTGTGAATTTGAATATTATATGGATGTGGGAAATATGTTGTATATCTTATTATTGTACATATTATACATGAATTTTATAGTAAATTTTCTATGGTATTCTACTTTTGCATTCAAAATAAATTCACTGTACATATCAGTGTACTTCAGCATGTAACTTCTGCTTGTACGTACATATGTAATTTTTCGTGTTTTATTCATTTATACATGGTTTCCAGTAAGTCGAAGAGGTTTGCATTGGTTCTTACTCCCTTAGCTGTATGATTTATTTATCCCAGAGATCTTTCAGATATACAGGTGAATAAACATTACTCGTATCAATTTACTATTATCAAGTAAATATTGGTAGATCCGATCTATTCTGATGATATCCATATTTACACTTGTATGGAATTAATTCAGAGAAATAGCCCATTGCCTGAAGAATTTAGAGTTGGTAAGCACACTTTCTAAAAAACAAATGGTGCCACCTTGCCAACCGGTACACTGATTACGCACGCATATATTATTGGACGCAGGGGCCCTAACTCCTTAAAAAAATATCGGACAGCACTCCCCTTGCAATATGCACATCTCCCAACATTGTTGATCTTTCTTTGTACCAAAGTTCTTCAAATATCCCCCCCCCCCCCATGTAGTTTAGGAAGGAGTTGCGAAACAATAATTTAATTATGCATGGAAATCCTATAAGTTCCAAGGGCCCCAACTCCTTTATAAAACATTCAAGACACATCTCCTTGCAACAGCACCAATCTCACAATTTGTGATACTTTCTTTGTACCTAAGTTTCATACAAAATAACTCCTCCAAGGTTTAGGAGGGTTGCGAAGCAAGTGAATGGGACAGGACGAGAATGATGGACAGACAGGACGGATGAACAAGCGGTATAGGTGCCATATATACGTCCGCTTTCTTTGCGGCGCTATTGGAAAAAATGGGAAAGCATTAGCAGTTTTGCAACACTTCTTTAGGATTAAACATATACAATTTTTTATGAATATAAGTAATGTGATGCATAAATGTCAAGGCAATGATTTGAGAGTTTCCAATTTCAAGCCATATATTGAGCGAGAAAGGTATACTGATTGATACATGTTACAATAGCATTATACATGTATATCAGAAATTTTTCCCACTAACGGTAGCCCAAATAGATCTACACCAAGGTTTTTAACACAAACCTGAACAAGATAACCAATTTCAAAGGTTCATAAAATGTCTTGATTTGATCATCTGATTGTATGATATATCATCAATGTCATAAGTTCAGTGTGTTAAAGTAGCCATGAGGCTTGCAAACCAATTCAGATACAGAGTTCAATCAGCACCTGGCGGTGACTTTGGTATCAAATTTACTACCGGTATTCGTCTGATATTTTAGAAAAAATCATGTTTTTGTTATCCAAATTTGCCTATTTTCTATTTTTTTTTTATTACATATATCTGTCATCAACTTTGAAGGCTGGTGAGTTGCAGGTGACATTTCAGATTTTCCATTTCAGTTCAATTTATAATTGTATCAAAAACTCCAAACAACCAGACTATACAGTTGAAAGGTAATTTTTTAAAAACTATGTGTACAATATAAGTCTATTGTTAAATGTCATGCCAAACATCAGTCAATAGTCACAAGACCAAACTAAAAATAAATAATAGAAGGAAAAACGATGAAGGAAAAAAATTCTGTGCAGTTATGATTTGTTGCCTCATTTTATATCTGGACTGTTTTTCCTTGTATTGTATTCACTACAAGATTGCCTCTACTGTGTGATATAGAAATTTATGCGATTAAAAATATGAATATACATTACCAGGACATTATAAGTAAAAGTTAGATCCACCTATTGATTAACGCACCTGTCTGTGTTTTTAAACAAATAAGCACAGATTGCCAAATGATGTAAAAATACGGAATGCTATCATGATAATTACTCCAACAAAATACTGAGAACCCACAGTCACTGTGTAGACCCCATTCTATGTTCCATCAAGATTACAGTCTTCGTAGCAGAACTGTAGTCCAAGACCCTTTTGCTCCAAGTAAACAGTGTCCATCAAATTCCTGCAAAATTCATCGCCATTGGAATAAAAATGAAGAAAATGACCCCAAGAAACGACACCAAAAAGGCAATTACTTGCGAACGTAGGAGTACAATTGCCCATTACCCATTGTTAGAATTACTTATCAAACAAGTAATTGTCAAAGCAGTATCACAACATCACGGTGAAAACGTATTTGTCACAAACTGAAGAGTTCCAACAACATCACTTCCGGGTTTACAAAAATGTCGCTTGTTTCGGGAGAGGAAGAGAAGAAAGAAATCGAAGAACATCAGGGTAATCAAACAAATTTAGAAAACTTTAATTTTCATGAAAACTACACAATATAAACACTTGTTGAGGAAATGCATGTCATTTGAATAGCATTTATTTACTATGCTAGTAAAAATATAGATGTTCGAACGTCTTACTGTTCGATAGCATGTAGGCTATTGTAGGGCATATTTCACGAGAATATTTCAGCAAGTGAGGTGAAATTAAAGATATTCAATTAAATATATGCATAATATGGGTTTGACATTACCTACTGTTGCAGAATATACAACGTTTGTGGGATTTGTGGTAATTGTACGTCTATTGATAACAAAACGAGGAGGAAGCTGTCGATTGCGTGCTCAGCAGACCTTGCTCTCTCGAACAAGGAACTTTTTGATGAATTCATGCTTTAACAATATAACCTTAAATAATGTAGGTGAGGTACAGGAGAATGTGGTGGAGGAAGAAGTAGTGAATACTGAAGTTAGATAAATATTGGAAGGCTTGTCAAAGACAACCCAGGAGCTTCACAGGCTGGACATACCTCCTTCAATATGTGGAGCAAGGAGTGAGATAGTGCCAAGTGGATACAAATGATGGAATGTTCATGGATGTGTGTTCATTTGATAGGAAAATTCCAGCTCTGCAACAAATTTCATACTATTATATTTTGTTTATTGCAGAAACAGCTGATCAAGCAAAGAAAAGCTTATGATGCCTTCTTTGAACATTAACCCATACTGTTATGGCTACTGGAAAAGTATGCCGACATGGAGAGAAAGCAGTCAGGGCCAGAAAAGCAATGGAGGTAATGCTTGTAGTTCTACAGCCCAATACAAGTCAATGCAAAAGGAACAAAGCCAAGGATTAAAATTAAACCTTAGTCTGTCTGTCTGTCCTTTCTGTCCGTCAACAATTTTATGTGAAACTAAAACTAAAACACTATACATTGTACATAGCTGAATTTTTGCACACGTGTTCATCACTGTATTCAGATGTGCATATTGAAATTTGGTTTTATAGGAGCCAATATTTTGGGGGAAACTTCATTTTACCACGAAAATTCACAGATTTTTCAAATCATTTTTTGTGACCACTAAAACTCAAACCTATACTTGTACATAGCTGAACATTTGCGCACTTGTTCATCACAAAATGCAGATGTGTGGTATTGCAATTTGGTTTTATAGGGGTCAATATTTTGGGGGGGAAAACTTTTGAATTCACAGATTTTTTGCAAATAGTATTTTGTGAACCTATAACTCAAAAATTTATGAAATTGTATATATAAACAGATATTTGCAAACTTGTTTATCACCAATATGCAGATGTCTATATTAAAACATTTGCCTCCGCAGGACCCTTGCTGACTTTGTCAGTGTTCTAGTTATGATAAGAGTATTGGTCCGTTTGACAACCCAGACTTTCTTCAATCTCTTTTAGTTTGTAATTTCCTCATTCGAAATCTAAACACACTAAAAAGTGTTCTAAAATATTAATCCTTGCTAACTAGTCTTATTTATCTGCGTTATCAATTATTCTAGCAACAATTAACAAACTTTATAAAGTATAAATTTCATGTGAATTTCATTTACCTTGAGATACTTGGATAGTGCTTGGCAACAATTCAAAAATGCTGCTGTTAGATTTAAAGTAATGTGTTTCCATTTGCAGGTGTTTGAGAGGGGTATCACAGTCTATTTCCCTGAGTGTAGAACTATGGTCTTACAATAATTAACTTTTACACCGAGGAATATGGAAAATTCGAAAACGGACAAGAAGGAATTAGAGGGTTTGTTGCTCAATATCAACCTTGTTGACTTTGATATTTTTAATATGAAGCATTGTGTGGTAGATTCAGTTTTTTTCGATGTATTTTCAGAATCTTTGAGAAAGCTGTTACGGCA
>CAJDSM010036984.1:4735-15160 GCA_903981925.1 Ostrea lurida
CTGGATCGACATATGAATGTATATATATGTAACACTACGTGTATATTGTTCAGACGGCCCCGGTGAAGTATGGTATCATGCACTAATCTGGCTACCTCCTCTAAATAAAGCAATATTGTTATTTTTATTACTAGACCACAAAAACCGAGCCCCGTGTCACAGTAGGTGTTGCCTGATAACGATATTTCCTTGTAAGCGCAGCACAAAGGCAAGGGTTGACTATTACCTAACTCAGGCCACATCGTGCAATGAAAGGGAAAATACTGATTGTGAAATAAAAGACACGTGCCTGTGCTCATATCATGGATGTAAGATGCAAAAAAATAATGGGTTTATATTATTAATATTTGTTAATGTATTAGATTTAAAGCAACTGACTGAAATCGCACGGAACGGAGTATTTAGTATACAATACAAGCATTTACTGGACAATAATGTTTTGAAGTTCCCTATTGTGACCACAAATTTATCAGAATAGTGTCGTAGCTAAGACCTTGAGGAAGTATAGACACCAATTAAAGCAAGAGGTCTGGGGGCCACCCAGGAGGGCTAAATCCCTCGCCGGAAAACATATTTCGCGTTTTTAGTTCACTTGGGAACAATTTCTTGGTACACAAACTTTTTGGGTCTAATTTAATAAAATTTCATTCTTAAAAGGGCACATAAAGTACAATGTTTTTAACAGAAGCTTTCTTGATATAATTTTTAATATTTTCAACATAATATAAATCATTCTTCAGTGATTTGCTTCAAACGGAGAATGTGGAAATCCGAACACGAAACATAATCTGTAAAGTGAATAATTGAGATGCCAAAGATTGGGGCCAAAACTTCAGAAGATGATCAACTATGCCTGAGGGAGATAATCATTATTTTGATATGAAATTTCTAATTTTAACAATTAAATACATATCCGTATTTCAAGCTAGTAACATAGTATATAGCAACTGGGCTGTAGAGACCCTCGGGGACTAATAGTCCACCAGCAGAGGCCTCGACCCAGGGGTTATAATATAAATCATATACGGTACCAATTTTTATGCACCAGATGCGCATTTCGACAAATTATATCTCTTCAGTGATGCTCAAACCGAAATGTTGGAAATCCGAAACATGAAAGTAAAACTCTGTAAAAGTGATCAATGGAGTGCCAAAAGATTGGGGCCAGAAACTTCAAAGGATCAAAGCTATGCCTAATCAAATTGTTTGACGGGAAAATTTACATTTCCAGAAGCAAAATGCAAGCCTGTCCTCTATGGTGGAAATCCATCATGAAAAACACATTCTTTGAAGCTGATAGTTTTAATGGTCCAAGTGTCTGAGTCAGAAAGATGGATTAAAATAATAATTCACATATGCATGTAAGCCTAAAGGGACGCCATAGAATCTGGTATTTTAGAATTTAAGTTTTGTTGTTGTAAAAATTATGTGTAGGCACTTGCCATACGTGCCTAATGGCAGTTACGCCACTGAGATAGCCAATGAAAATGATCAAATCGTGTAAATAACTTTAAGCATCCCATAATTAACACACCAATAAAGTGAACGTTGAAGAGACGTTTTCTTTCGGTCACATTCATCAGTATCTCTTTAACGTTAGAGGATGCGCTAGTGAACAACGTCCCTTGTCCTTGGGCTGCTATTAGAAGTCTGACGTTTTAAAATGCCTACTGAAGCAACGATCAAACGTCAACAGAAGAACTATGCATGCGTGTGTCTATATCCGTCTTCCTTTCTTTACAGACTACTCAAGGTATGGACTACTTGATGATGAAGTGGACAATCTTCAACGGATTGGTAGACGTGAACCGTGATGGGGTAGTGACACGTGAGGATGCAGACACAGCTCAAGATCAATTTATCGACCTCCATGCACTCCGCGGTGTAAAGGCCAAAAGAGCTAAGGTCGCCTTCAAGCTTTGGTGGAATAAGTGTGTATTCCAAAATGACCCGGATAAAAAACTTTCGCAAACTGAATTTGTACAGAAATTAGCAGACAAGTATAACAAAAACAAGAAAGCTTTTAAGAATGGCAACCAACATTGTTTCAACGTGATCTTCAAATTAATCGACATCAACAAGAATAACTTCATCAGCCTGGGCGAGTATATCAAAGCTTTCAATGCTTTCGGTCACACCAATAACGAGATGATAAAGGCGGTGTTTGAGGTACATACACCCCAATCAAATGGCCGCGTGTCTCTGAATGTCGTTGTCAGCGCATGGGTGCGATTTATGACGGAAAAAAAGAGCGAATACAGTGACGGCCTCCTGGAGGCGTTCATGCAGAATCAAGGGTGAACTTTGAAGAGTTGTATACCATGCTTTTGGAAAGCAACGCGCACAACTGTGTTCTAATGAAGAATTTTATCTCAATTGAGTTTTGTTCAATTTTAAAATGAAACTATCTTTCAAAATGAACCGTATCCCGTAAATATTGGACGTAATTATATACTGTAAAAGTGGTTATTTACGTTGTGACACGGGACCTCGGTTTTTCCGGTCCCATCCGAATCACCGCCCCATTTAGTCGCCTCTTACGACACACAAGGGGATACTGGGGATCTATTCTAACCCTGATCCCCACGGGTCGATATATTATATAAAATCATATCATATGGCACCATTGATATTATGCCATATTATATAATATCATGGCGTATAAAATTATATAACACAATATCGCATACCATATCGTATAATAATATGATATCATATCGTATAATATCATATGCCAGAAGTGGTGTAAATAAAAAAAAAACTCTAAAGAACTTCTAGTGAATTTGAAATCCCAGAACCATTCACATATCAACAACATCAAAACATATGACTTTTCAACACTTTACACGACCATTCCGCAAGATGAATTGAATACAAGACTCCTGTACATTTATAGACAGTTGCTTCTTTAACAAAAAATGGGAAAAGGAAATATTCTTATCTAGTATTGTCATTCAAAAAATTATTTGTGTAAAATCCACTCTGATTCTACACACAGTACATTGTACCTGAAGTTTGATATTAAAGCAATGCTGGAGTTCCTCATTGACAATATCTATGTAGGTCTTCTCAAACAGTCTGTTGAGAATTCCACATGGGCACGAATTGTCTCCTTTTATTACCTGACCTTTTATATTCTTATTAGCAGAATTCGTCAAGAAGATTTAACACGGTCTGCCTTTAATTCGACATTTTGATATAATGACAACGTTTTATCTATCAATAATAATGATTTTCATTCATATGTCGATTCAATATATCCAAACGAACTAGAAAAAAGGACACCATAGAGTCTTCCATGTCCACTTCGTACTTGGATATTTTATTGAACATTGACATTAACGGCAAACTAACTACTCAACTTTATGACAAACGGGACAATTTCAGCTTTTCCATCGTCAACTTCTCATGCTTATGTAGTGTAACGTGGAAGAGTCAGGCCATTCTCCAAATAACACTCAAAACTGTTTCAATTCATGAAATTTATTTACAAAAGCAATAAAGAAATAGAAAAGAAGAGAATATTTACAATTACTCACTAACATGCACTCACTCTCGTACTAACTTTCCTTCGAATCTAAACTAAAGGGGAAAAAAATCTTAGTTTATCAATCGAAAATCCAATTTAAAAAATACCCTTAATACAGACAGATCACTATAATAAATGAATATTTCTATTGTTGCCAAACAACTCGCTTTCGGAACAGTTCAATGTTCAAGGTTTGCACTCAATGAGTTCCGTCAAACTTATCTCGATCTCCCTTGATCCTGGATTCCCTCGTTCATGGACTAATCCAATGTCCGACGATAACACTGATGATCCTCCAATGAACTTCCGGGGCTGTAGTCGGACATCCGTCATGGTGTATCATTCCTCATGGATCTCCCTTGATCCTATTCCCAACAACCATGGACGTGGACATGATCCAAGTCATAACGTACGGTCTGCTTTCCGTGCCAAGTAATGAAATGGTGCCAAGTAATGAAATGGTCAAGTTAAACTACCAAAACAGCCTCAAACTTGCTGCTTGGAAAATCGTGCCTCTTTCACAACAGCACAACTGGGAATGGCTCAATTGCAATGCATCACGCTTGATCGCGTGTTAACATAGAATTATGGGTAATAGTGCTAACGCATTAAAATTTAAAAGGACCGCTAAGCTAACCTGATACACATGTGATATTTACATACCTCCCCCTTTTGAAGAAAATTGTCTACATTTTTTAGCATTCACGAATCACAAGGTATCAAAACAGAAAAATAATTCTGAACGTATTTACAAAATATACTCAAACCATACCTGAGATATGTCTACTCACTGTCGGCTCAAGTAATCTGCTCCGATATTGTCACTGCCCTTGATGGCTACAATCCGGAAACGGTACTGCTGTAATACTAACGCCCATTTCATCAACTGTGAATTTTGAGTCTTCAACTTGTCCAAGTACGTTAAAGGTTGGTGATCCGTTTCCAGTATGAATGCATGACCATAAAGGTATTGATGAAACTTCTGTATACCCCACACTACTGCAAGACATTCCTTCTCAATGACTGCATACGACTTCTCTCTGTCCTGTAATTTTCTACTGGCATATGCCACTGGTAACTTTTCTTCATTCTCTAGTTGAAGAAGTACAGTTCCAATACCATCTTCTGAAGCATCTGTGCGTAATATGAATGTTTGCTCAAAATCTGGTACAATTTGTAACTTGAGGATAGGTCTATCGCATAGCAGATTCTTCAGAGTGTCAAAAGCTGTTTGAGTACTCTCCGTCCATTTCACTTTATTTGGCTGTCCTTTTTTAGTCAGGTTTGATAACAGAATGGCAATGGAGGAGACGTTTGGAATAAACTTCCTATAGAATCCCGCTAATCCCAGGAATGAACGGACTTGCTTCTTAGTGACAGGAATCTGTGCATTCTTAATACATTCAATCTTCTCTTCCTCAGGCTGTTATATCTGTCTACCAATGACATGTCCGAGACAGTCTAGTACTGAGTATGCAATAAAACATTTCGATGGTCTTGCAGTCAATCCTGCCTTGCGTAAACGTGTGAACAATTCTGTCAGAACCTTGAGATGATCTTCCCATGTGTCTGTGAAAACCATTATATCATCTATAAAGTTTTCAACGTTGTCCATTCCACGTAACAACTTCCTCATCAGTCTGTTAAACGTCGCGGGTGCATTCACTAATCCGAATGGCATGGTTGTGAATTGGAATAGTCCACATGGGGTTGTGAAAGCTGTGAGGTGCTTACTTTCTTTGTCCATAGGAACTTGCCCAGATCAATTTTGGATACGAATTTCTTTCCAGACATCTTTGCAAAAATACTTTCTGGATTTGGCATTGGTTCAGAATCAAACAGCGTGATATTGTTCAGTCTTCTAAAGTCCACACAGAATCTATTTGTTCCATCTTTCCTCCGTGCTATTACTACTGGTGCACAATATGGCAAAGATGAAGGTTCAATAACTTTTAACTGAAGCATCTTCTCAACTTCTTCATTAATCGTTCTCTCGGTATGGAAAGGAAGTGGATACTGCTTGACTCTAACAGGTTCCCTTATCATAAGTTCAATTTTGTGTTCTACCAAGTTTGTAGTTCCGGGTATATAAGTTAGAACATCATTGAATGACTCACATAGGGATGTTATTGCTGCATGTTGAAGTTAGGTTTCTGTTTGTACTAGCGGGGGTAACAGGATCTGTGTTTTGTTGTTATATGTTTTGTCATAGTCTATCAAAGACACTGCACATGCTGAAAAATGCGCCACTGCTTTCCTCGTCTCTCTCAACGTACTTCTTGAGTAGATTTGCATGCGGAGTTTTAATTTTTCCATCGATATTTACTCTGTAATCCATGTCTCCCAGTTTTTCAACGATGCCAAATGGTCCTTTCCACTGCATGAGTAATGAAGAAGTATGAACACTTTGTTCCCAACTTTCATCTGTGTGACCTTTGTCTTTTTGTTGTAGTACTTTCTCTGTTTTTTCTGGGCTTTTTCTAACTGTTCATGAGTTATCTTACATGTTTCATGTAATTTTCCCGTACATCCACAACGTACTGGTATGTGGTCTTAACGTCATTCAATCAGGGATTTCTTTGTCCACAGCTCCTCAAATATCTGCATAGGACCTCGAACAGAATGTCCCGTATAAAAGTTCAAACGTGATAATCCTAACCTGTCATGTGGCACTTCCCGATAGGCAAAAAGTATGAATCTAAAGTATTTGTCCAATCTTTTGGTTATTCTGTACCATGCGTTTAGCATTTGTTTCAGCATGCCATTATTATTTCTCAACTAATCCGTTACAGATGGGATAGTATGGATAGTTTGTAATTCTCTTCAAGGATAGTTAAATCGACTGACCTTCTTTCATTAGGTCTGAAGTCGAATTGTGTTCCTTGGTCAGATATAGATTTTATCTTGGTACTCCCACACGGCTTAACACATCTACCAAAGCTCTTCACGTGTTCTGTCTTCTATTTCCAGGTAATGGAACTGCTCTGGATTATCGGAGTTTGTGCAAAAATCAATGATGTGGAGACATGTATTGTCTTGCTTCTTTATTCTTGGATCCAAAAGTCAACCAATTTGTCCACTGCAAACAGTTGTAAGGTTCTTTGTATTATCGGCATTACGTCAAGATGTACTGGCGCAATCCGACCTTTTGGAACGGTTCGTTACAAAATATCACAGGAACTTGCAAAATCTTTTCTAATATCTGCTTGAACTCCAGGACAGTAAAATTCTGATGTAAGTCTATCCGTTGTGCTTCTTAACACCTAAGTGTCGGCCCGTCCAATGTTTCGTGTGTCAGTTTCATAGCTTACATTTCTGTACTTTTTAGAGACAATTAGTTGATGAAAAAGGCTTCCCATCTGGAATGTCCTGGACTAGTAAAATTCTCTGTACAATTATTTTTGCTTGCGTCATATATCTTTGTCTTTCCACCATCTCTGTAGGATTTCTCTTGAGTTTCCTTGGCTAAGTTTCTTAACTTTTTCAACGTTGGGGTCTGACTGTGTTCCTGTATGATCTCTTCCGTGGAAACATCTGGATACAGTATTAGGAACTCGCAAAGGTCTTATAGGGTCGAATTTCGTTCTTTGAGTTGTCCACGAGTTTGTACTGCTGTTGTTGGTTTCTGTTAGACTATTCAAAAGATTATCAGGATCATCTGATTTCTTAACCCCCTCAAAAATGTCCAAGAATCAAGTCGTATGATGGATTGTCAAAGCACCAGGCCATAACACTCCGGCGAAGTTAAGGTTAAGGAACTATGTTTCAATTTCAGCAACGTCTACTTGAACAACCCGCTACCGTCTGTCTAGGATACATTTCTGACCTTTGTTCCTGTTCACTGGCTCAGATTTACAGTCCCTGAAACGTTCTACTTTACCATTTTTTCCGTGGCGGTCTTGCGTGGCGGCACCGGTCACAGTTTTGTTGGTCAGCGTGCCGGTCACGTTCGCGGTCACCGGTTACCGTGCGGTCAGCATTCAGGCTTTTTCTTTGCATTGAACCATCGGAACTCCAAAGTAGAAATGCATAGCTACATGTACATTTACAGAAGCCGCCCGTGTTTGTTTTTTTGCATCTTTTAGGGTGTTTGATTATTACAGGTGAATGTATTCCTTGTGCTCGTAAAATCCTGAAGCATAAGCATGTACACCGAATCCGGATGTCGTTACAGTGCTAATAAGAAAATACTGTGTTGGACACGGGGTACACCGTCGGTGTTTGCTTAAATGCATGTTTTGAGAGTGATTGTTAATGGCAGGTACGCGTACAAAATAAAAACAAAAATCAAAAACAAACGATTGGGGTTGACACATGGTACACCGTCCGTGTTTTGTTATTGCATAGATTTTTAGGGGTGTTTGTTATTGCAGGTATATGTATTTCCTCGTGCCCTAAATTTTGAAGCCTGCATGTTAGCCCGTAATTCCTGGATGTCGTTACATGTGCTAATAAAAAAAACAACAAACTATTATAAGTTTTTTTTCTTTTTTGCACATAGTGTGCATTTATGAAATAAAATAATAATCTTCATGAGAAATTATCTGTACGGATTGTATATACATTTATCATACTTTACAAAAATACATGTGTACAGTATGCTTACAGACTGCATATTTCATACAACATGTAGGTATCATTGTGTTTGTTTTTATCATTTATACCCATTGATTTCAATGTTATATGGTTTGTTTTTTCTTTACCTAATATTATATATTATTTATTTTTTAATTTTTTTTTTACCTAATGATAAAATATAATCTACCCAGTGGAAACATTCCGAAATGATTAATTCATATTGCGTTCAGCGTGCGGTCACCGTTCACATTGCGGGTCCGTTCGCTAGCATGCGGTCAACGGTCACCAAATTGCGATCACCCGTGCAGTTCTGCGTGCGGTCACCGTTGCGTTGCTGGTAAAAGTAGAACGTTTTAGGGACTGTAACAAGATCTCTTCTTATGACGGCAGGACTACAACCTGTATCTCTAAGAATGTTGACTATTTTGTTACCTATGCATCCTTTTACAATAGGCATATTCGTTTCACTGACAGTCAATGTTTCACTAACATGTGGTAAGTTTTCCTGTTCTATGGATGATGATCTCTGACCTTGCAGACTGTTTCCATGTCGTTGATTTTTATCAAAGTTCCTGTTAAATTGCTGTCTTGCTGGACTTGGACTTCTGTTTCTGCCTTTACCGCTATCGGAGGATTCGATATAGTGATTATCATCATTAAACCTCACTGATCGGTTTTGTGTTGTCTTTCGTGATTTACAGTCAACAACTTTGTGTCCAAATTTTCCACAAACAAAACAAACATCCTTTCTGTTTAGTCGATGTAGATTGTGTTTTATCTTTGGGTTGATATTGACGTTCACCATGTTTATCATCCTGTAGTCTTCTATCGAATGCAAATGGTTTTTGTGTTAAGAGTTCAGATGTAGTTGGTCTGGCTTTTGCAAATTGATCAGCGTATTGTGCCATTTCATGGACAGTTGATGGACATAAAAGCTAAAGTTATGTAGAGCAACACAATAAGATTTGTTCTCGAAGAAACAGATCCTTTAGTTCTTCATAGGATTTTGAAGTGTTCGAAAGTTCAACCCAACGTTCTAGGTAATTGTCAATTATCGTAGAAAACTGTGAAAATGTTTCTGAACCATCAGGTTTAGATGTTCGGAATTTCTTTCGGAAACCATCCACTGTCATTTCAAAGCGTTTGTACAGTGCTTTCGTAAGTTCATTATAGTCAAATGCACTGGAAGGCGGTAACCTAGCGAAAACATATAAAGCTTTTCCTGTCAAGAGCGCACTAAGGTGTGATCCCCAGTTATTGCGGTTCCAGTTTTGTACAAAAGCATATCTTTCAAAGCGTTCGATATAAGCGTCAACATTGTCTTTGGATTCATTAAACGGAGGTAGTTTAGGATCTTTCACGGGTTTATGTGTTTCAATCACATGAGTTGACTCTAGTGAAGATTTCTGAGACCTCTCCAATGCAAGAGTATAGAATTGATGATCAATTTGAAGTTTTCAATTTTTGTTTATGCTGAGAGACTGCCAATTCTTCTCTTTTATTTTCCAGTTCCAGCTGATGTTGACGTTCCCCACGTGATTGTTGTATCTGATATTCACGTTCTTCCACGCTTGTCTTTCATTTCTTTCCATTTTATCGAGGCAGACTATTATAATTTGTTGTTGCAGGGGTTTCAACAGTCACGTTTAAAGACAGCATTTCATAAATTCTATGATCGTTATAACAATTTTGTTTAAAGTCAAATGCTGTCTAATGTGTTCATAGCCAATTTTTAAGCGCCGTTTTACACACACTGATTTGATTAACGGGATTCCGTTTTAAACCTTGATCCAAGATAAATGGCTCACGCGGGTGTTGACCGGTCAAGAGATGCTTAAACTCCTCCAAGGTGATCCCACCTCTGGTGTGTCCGTGTTTGCCTAGCTCTTGTTCTTGTATTCTATTTGGGACTTGCGAGATTGATCACTGTTCGTTGTCTTTTACTTTATATCATATCATATCGTATGATATCCTACCATACCATATTGTATAATATCATATCATATAATACCATATCGTATATCACATCATACCATATCGTATAATATAACATCATACCAGTATTCCTGTATTGTTGTACACGATCTAATTATAATAAGAATCTTTGGTACGCCCTTGTATATCGCCAAACAGAGATCTAAATTCATTGTACATTAGATCTATCGTGATCCACCGCTTACACTTTGGAAATTATTAAACCTCTTACTTGTTGATCGAAAACAATATAATATACTTAATAATAAAGCTACTAATGATGTAATTTCTAGAGTTCATAAATTGATCATATTATTGTACAGTATCGTGATCCCCCGCTATTC
>CAJDSM010036990.1:0-13396 GCA_903981925.1 Ostrea lurida
CAAACAAAAAATTTTTTAATTTAGGCCTAAAACAAAATTCTTCAGCAACAATCACCAGTCCAACAGCTGGCCAGTATTGAGAAACCACGCCCCTTAATTTGATTAATTTAGAATATTTAGTTGAAATCTGCTACATTGCTTTTGACAAGTTGAAAAAGTGAAAAGTTAACAACAATATTGACAGAAGAAATGCCTCATGATTTAATCACATGTACGTGAAATATTAATGTGTTTGGCTTTAGTATCTCTACACAGTGTAGTGGTAGCCATTTCCTCATGAATGTGGTGTAGCTGTAAACAATACACACATGATAACTGTAAGTAATAGTGACTCTTGTTTATCTGCTGGGAATTCTGACGCGCTTCATGAAGTACGTGGTGTGAAGCGTCGCAGTTCATACCCTTATGTATTTCAGAAGTAGAATTTATCTGAATCTTAGATTATCCACTCCAATGAATAATATAGTGCATTTGTTACCAGACAGGCCAGCTATACAACTACATTTGAATTTCGGTATCTCAAATCTGATATCTCGAATACCATGGTTATGTCGAAGTGATTTGGAGGTCCCAACCACCTATTTTCTTAGTATTTTTACCCTTGATATCTCGAATTCACAGATATCTCGAACCTTTTTCTTGGTCCATCGAGTTTGAGATAACGAGGGTTCGACTGTATCTTCAACAATGCCTACTCACATGTACATTAGGTCGCCCTCCGTTCGAATGAGCTCGTTCTTGTCATTGACAAGTTTGAACCATTCTATCATCATCCCTTCGTCGTCTTCACCCTCATCTACAAAAATACAAGTCACAATGAAAAGTCTGTTACCGAGTCCCCAAAGTATACAATTACAGTAGGGAAAGACTCATTATCATTATTGTTTGTCATAGAAAATTATTACAATAACAAATCTATAATCATACTCTCTCTTGATAAAAAAAAAAGGTACATGACTATAGCTTACCCTTCTTCTTAAACACAAACAATTTACTGCTTTGTAAGCAATTTTGCTCTAAACATTGAGTAGGTAATATAAAAAAAAATTCTTCATTTAATTCAATTATATGCAAATGATTTAAAATTATATTCAATGCCCTTAGATATGGGTGAAATTTAAGCAAACCTATATGCCTACATCTTGTTTACCTCATTGAACTACCAGATTTTAGTTCATGTGTCAAACATTTCTTCTAATTGTAAACAAGATCTCAAAATTTCGAGTACATGAATTTCATTTCTTGTAGCAACTGTACAATTTCTATGGGTGCCCCGTCAATTCTTATTCACAATATCATTTTTCAGTAAGCAATTAGTTTGTTACAAATCCAGAAATTCACATTATTCAGATTCTTGATAACTTTTTTTCAATAAAGAAATATGAAGAATGTTGCCAGGAATTATTTTTTTTTTATAATTTGCTGTTCCTGTGTTTGTACTAATTCGGTGAACTGCTTAAGCAATGCTTATAGTAGTCTCAGGAGCTTTTCTGGTTTCTTGGTTATCTGACCCCTACCTCCCACCAAAAGGTGCGTGATCCTTCATTTTAAAAACTTCAATTTCCTTTGGTTGGCCAGTGAAATGTGAAAAGTTTTCAGACACAAGACTTAAATTTTTAAAAGAAAAGCTTTAAATTATTATAAGAAAAGCTTGAACTTTAAGGTCAGATGACCCAAAAATAATGTTTTAGGTGAAACTTAGCACTTTCTGTTAAAAAATTTAAGTCTCTCTGGGAAAGGGGTCTTTTTTATTAGCCTCAAAATAGAAGTTTCCAGCTTAGATTATATACCCCTTGAAAATTAACATCATGTCGACATCTTCATTTTCTATGCAATACCTTAAAGGGACTGTTACAAAAAATATTTGTTCATTTTATTTATCATAAATGAGAAATAAAACTTATTCTAAGTTGAAAACCAAAATTTGGACTTTCTGACTGCAAGAATATGAGCAATATTCTAAACCCCAATCTGTGTTTAATATGTAAACAAAAACTTGAGTCATTTTATGTAAACAAAGGCTTTAAATCTGTAATTCAAATCACCATAATATTGAACAGTCATATTTAAAAATCATCATTTTAAATGGCATATTTAGCCTAAAGAATATTTAAGATTAGATACTTGTATTCATCACAGATTTAGATAGTTTTTAAATATTTTGTAAACAATAACATCAAATTTTTGTATAATAGATACATGTAACAAATAATAAACTCTCGGTAATGAGCTCCTGACAAAATATACGACCTTATTTTTGTGACGGAACTTTTTAAACACAATAGACAGTACATTTCAACAAAAAAATGTGAAAAATCAAAGTTTAATGACAATCATGAATCAGTCCCTTTAATCTAATCCCAACACATATATTTGAAATTCAAGTGGTAACTTTATGTATTGAAGTGGCCTCATTCATTTCCATTTCAAACAAATCCATGACTGTGCCTAATTTCAAGCATAAATACAAAGTGAAGACGTCATGCTTTTGTTACCTATAGAGCAATTCTTCAACTGAATTAATTTGAAGAACATGGTAAGCCTTAAAGTTCTTGAATTTTAAGCAAATTTCAATGCCACATTTTCACATGTATTATAAAAACGAAGACTATGGGTACATCCCTTGATCTAAAAACTAAATGTTGTGCACAAACTATCAATAGCAGTTCAATCAAGAAGTATACAACTATACCAAGAGCAACGACGATGTAGCATTATACACCCATCTCAATTATTTCAGAGAAGACAGAATGAAGATACAATAGAGAAGGCCATATTATTTGAATCAATGCACTCAGTGAAAAGTTATGGCCTGGACAATGTTAAAACCACTATGTGCATTGTGACCTTGACCTTTGCTCAAGGTCATGACACTTCCTTGGGTCCAGAGCAAAAATTCTGTGAAATATTATTCAAATACATGCACTCGGTGAAAAGTTATGGCCCAAACAATTTTAAAACCATTATGTGAATTGCAACCTTGACCTTTGACCAGTAACCTAGGCACAAGGTCATGTCACTTCCTTGTGTCCAGTGCAACAATTCTGTCAAATATTGTTCAAATCTACAGAGAGGGCAAGAAGTTATGGCCTGGACAAACTATTTCGGATGGACACTGGATGCCGGAAAGACAAACGTTATAACATTATAAGCCCCGTCTAAAGACAGGTGCATAAAAATTGGATTGCAAGTTGTGTGCCCTGAACACAGTTTTGAAAAAGGTCCTATTATTGCAGCTGTTTCGAAGGTAAACGTGACAAAATAGCTATAACGACATACCTCATCATGTTACAACTAAAATAAAAATTATGTCATCATCATAGATTTTTCATCATGATGCATTCTCATAATATTCAGTATGCTGAAAATCCTCAACTTTGAATTTTTACTGGAACAAATAAGGCCATTGAAGCACGATACCGTACATTCTTAAATAATAATGTGAAGAATTTATCATCACCAAATTTAGTTCACTAAGGAACTGTACTTCTCTGAAAAAATATTAGGACAAATCCAGATCTCTGATCTGTCCTAATATTTTTTTTTCAGAGAGCTGCAGTTCTGCAGCTCATAATTTAGTGAGGAGTATCACTCACAAAAAGGAATTATTCTCCTTTATATTTCTATTGAACTTGCTAAAATACATGTAAACCTCTTAATCAAAAGACTACGCATGCATTAATGTTCTCATATTTTGATGCTAGGAGTCATTCTGATTCATTACATAATCATTTAATTTTATTTTAAGTGATTACCTAGTGCCGATTCTCATTGGTTAAAACACCTTTTAAGAATTGACTAGGTGATTTTTTGATCACGTACCAAAGTCTAATGAACATTATTTTGTTGTTGAAAAATGAAATTAAATGATAAGAAATAAATCTTATAATTTTTTGGATGATGTGCAGGTTATCACCTAGATTTTAGAAAGTAAAACTTTTCATCAATGCGCTTTGCTCATTGATGCAGTTTTACCGTCCAAAATTCAGTGATACCTGCATCAACCAAAAAAATATAAGATTCATTTCTTATCTCACTTAAAACAAGAAACTCACAGTATGCATTTCTATTTTGGTTGAATAATGGTTCAAAGGAATTAATTTAACATCCCATAACCTGCAAGCAAAGAAATCTGAAAAGAATGCATAGTGTGTGATAGTAACCCTTTCTGATGGATTCCTCCAGTTGTCTGCCCCTGATTTCAAGGTCGGTCAAGCTCGCGTCAATCTCGGCCAGCTGCTGTTGGATTTCTTGTGGTGACAACCTCTTCATATCTCCCTACAATGTTTCAAAACATGCCATTCACATATTCCTTCACAGTCAATAAATGCATTCATTGACAAAAAATATATTCTTTGTTATCACTACTGCAAAAGAAATGCAATCTATAAGATCTATAGCAAAATTACGTAATCTAATGCAAGCTTAACACAGCAATGTACGTAGAATGACTCCATTTAAACTACTGTACATATTTGCAACGTTTTAAAAATTAAGCTGAACAAGGACTCTACAAAGCCGGAGATCCCCTTGCAGGACCTATTCCTAGTGGAATATAAAACATGAGAAATTTAGAACTTCCATTCAAATAACCTTGAATTTTTATATTCAAACTTAAAACCCAGTATGAACCAAGACAGTACCCTACAAGCAAAATCTATCACTCATACTCACTGGTCCAAGGTAAACCGTACAAGGACGTACATTTAATACATTTAGTAGATTTACTTTACATGATCCATATTCCCATCCTTGGGCCTGAACCATTAATTTCACAGATTTCAACCCAACCCGTAACAAACCAAAAAGGCAGGGACCATAGAATTCAATGTTTGTTCCCCTACCCATAAAGACGTTCCACAGCAATTTTGATGAAAATTGGATGTGAGGATATCAAAAATGTTCCAAAGTTAACAGTGCACGAGGACAAATAGGCACGATTAGCTAAATAGGTCACCTGTGTGATTCAAATGACCTCAAATTTTCTAATGTTGGCATATATGTATTAAATGAAATAAAATTATCTCTGCAGATTTGTAATGTAATACAACTTGATATGAGAACTTACAAATGTTTTGATCTCTGATCTGGGCATGGCTGGCCTTGGAGGTGTAGGTGCTGGGGTTTTCTTGGTGGAAGCTAGTTTATTGGACACCGCAGGAGAAAGTCCATGATGGAATTTGTGCCCCTCCGTGGGGCTCATTGGAGGGGGTCGTGGGGGCTTGTCTGTCACTTTCTTCTTTTCGTTATCATCGAACTTGAAATCAAACTTTTTTCCCACCGAAATTTTCTTTTTCTCAGGCTCCGATATTTTTTCTGAAGTTGATTTTACCTCTGGTAGTAATCTTGAGATGTGACGTTTTGCAGTTTCTTTAGCGTCTGTTTTGGTGGAATCCTCCGAAGAATTATCTTTTGTTTTGGATTTAAAGCCTTGTTCAAGTTTCATTTTCTCTGGATCCACAAATTCCCCTTGTTGAGCTGCCTTCCGTTTTTCAACCTCAATCTGCCATGCTGGTCTTTCATCTTTATCTTTCATCATATCCATTGACACTACACGTCTTGTATCATTTCCACCCTTTCTGTCTGAAAGCAAATCAGCAGACTTTCTTTGTTCTTCCTTCTTTTTCTTTTGGTCTGCCAATGCTTTCTTCCACGCTGGTTCCTTGTCACTGTCGTCTGTCTTTGTCGGCAAAGTAAATTTTGGTTCATCAGACTCTCTTTTATCACTTAATGATTTTTTCTGACTGAGAAAATCAACTGACTTAGCCTTGTCTGCTCTTGTCATTGGTTCTTTACTCACTTCTTTAGACTCGAGGCTTTTCAGTTCCTTTCTGTTGTTACTTACTGTTTTATCAGATTTGAAATTTTTACTCTGTTCATCTGCTAGCTTTGGAGATGTCACTCGTTTATTTACCTCGGCCTTAGAATCCTTCTTATGACGAAGGTTTGCCAGATTTTTTAATAATCCGCCCACCATTTGTGGATCGTGTGGTTCAGGACTGACCGGGCTCATCAATACTGCTACTGGCTCAGAGGTACCATTGGTCTTTGTTGCAATATCACTCGCATTCCTACCATCCTGTGATTTGGAAGTTTCTGGTTTTTTAAAGCCACGAATTTCTTGTTTTGTACCGCTACTAAAAACAGGTTCAGAGACCCTACTTTTAGGAGAAATATCTTCATGTTTACCCTGGCTGCTTTGACTGTCTTTCTCCAATAGTTCAGAGAGTCTGTCTCNCTTGTTTTGTACCGCTACTAAAAACAGGTTCGGAGACCCTACTTTTAGGAGAAATATCCTCATGTTTACCCTGGCTGTGTTGACTGTCTTTCTCCAATAGTTCAGAAAGTCTGTCTTGTTTTGGAGGAGTTTTGTCACCAAATGCTTGAGATTTAACAGATAATGGAAACTTAGATGAGTTATCCGTACCTGGGGAATCTTTCTTGGAAGTTGCAGGCAAGTGTGGCGGTAGATTTTTAGGCAAGGGAGGGGGAGATTCTGATTTATCAAGGTGTGGATGTGTTGACTTGGGAAGTTGTGGAGATTCGGTTTGTCGAGTTGGCTTTGGTGGAGCGGAATGTCTCATTGCTGGTTGAGGCTCTGAATTGTCCGTCTCAATCTTGGAAACAACACACGCCTTTGGAGCAGTTGAAACAATTTTACTCCTGAACTCAAATTTTGGCACAGAGCTACGTTTATCCGATTCCTTTGAATTGTTATCACTAGTTTCTCTGGGGGACATCAGATTTCGAGCTTTAGCTACAGGTCTGTTAGAATTGGAGTCAACCTTCGCTTCAACTTTTGGATTAGAATTTGAATAAGAGATATCCATTTTTTCCTCTTGTCTTTGTGAGACAACATTGAGTTTCGATTCATTTTCATCTTTACCAAGTTGTGTAAAATTTCGAGACTTTGCTTTTTTGGTTGTGGCTGTCTCCTGCTTGTCTTGCACTACTTCATCTCTCTTTGCTTCTTCTCTCTTAACTTGTTCATTTTTTTTGGCGTCAGTCCTTCTCCTCCAGAAGTCTGGTTTCTCTTCATCTTTAGATGCGTGCTCTTTAGACGTGTGTTGACCAGAGTCTGGTTTTTGGTGCGTTTTAGAGGATGGGGAAACCTCATTCTTTCGGTAACAGCTTCTGTGATAAAGCTTCCCATTTTCAATATGTCGTTCCAGTAGATAGACTTTGTTGTTACATATTCCACAATGATCTCCCATAGACACTTGTCTTTGTTTGACCTTTAAAGACAAAAATGTGGAAATGATTAGATATAAAGTAATTACACTCTGTTTTACAATGTATATTTGACAACAATGGAATATATGAAAGCTGAAGTACCGACTGAGCTATACTGTAGAATCATTTCAATTCGTGGGGTTCAATTTTCGTGGATTGCTGAATTTTGTCGGGTTCGTGGGGACGTAATTTTGTGGATTTATATATTTGTAAAAAAGATAACTATGGAATGTTTGCTTTTGTCTTTATTCATTGAGGATGTAAGTTCGTGGGTGAGGGGTGCCCATGAAAATTAAGTCACCACAAATTCTAATGATTCCACAGTACGTGTCTTACCAATGGGTCACTGACTGCGGTTAGAGTTTGACGCTTGGCTGTTGGTCCAGACTTGTCTGGTTCCTGCTGCCGCTTCACCGACTTCTTCACTCCTGGTCCACCCACTGCAATACACAGTCATATACCACGTAAACTAAAACCACTATTAAACCAACGGACATGTACTTTCATTTTGAATGAGAAGACATGATGTTTGTCAGAAAATAGAATTGTCAAAGTACATAAACAATAATTTTCTGATGTTACAAAGGAATTCATTGACAGTGAAATAGGGAGGATTGCATACGTACAGTGATAAAGGTTGGGTATCATGATATACATAAAAACTGATAATCAGAAATAGTTTGTCACCAGACGGTCATGTAGCCATGTCCACAATCAATAGATAAACACTGACATCAACAGTTGCTGACTAATTAAATGTTAATCAATCTTTCTTAAGACTACTATTCATCCAGTTAAGAAATGCAAAGAAAAAAATTTTGGTGACATTATTTTTTTTAAAATGTATAAGTTATAAAATACATTTTTTCCCCCTTAAGATGCACTGTTTACATGTAATAATGCAATGCAATTTGCTAACTGTTTGGTCCATTTTGTGATCATGTTAAATGGAGCTCAATTGACCATTCAGAGATCTTATATTGATAGGAAATGTGTCTTTCATTTTTTTTCCTCACCAAATCAAACTGAAATTGATCCCCAATGAATTAAACATTGAATCAAAGACCCCGATTCATGATTCAACTGCATCCCAATATATCATTTCATCCTAAATAAAGATGGGTCTTCAACTCTCTAGTGTATTTCATCTAAAGTTATTTTAAAATCACAAAATATTGCCTGTTCCAAACCATTGCAAACTTTGAAATGACATGAAAATTTCAACTGGTTAGAGGGAGTAATTTATAAATTCATAAAGATGAATATGTCTGGGTCAATAAAATAAGTATTTATCTAGTAACTACACAGCTTCTGAAGTCTGGGGTTTCTGATCCACTCTGCTCCACTACACAGGTGGTTTATTGGAACAAAGCAGATAAGAGACCTGGACTTAGGAAGATGGTTAAACTATATATACAGTTAAAGCTGGTTTAGGAGCAAACTTTTTTTAAACTCTGGCCTACTCCACCCTATTTTCTTTTTTACCATATCATATCCACATGGGGTGGGGAATGGACCTTGATTTGAATAAACTTGAAGCCAAGGATACGTGCTTACCAAGTTTGGTTGAAATTAACGGAGTGATATTTGGAAAAAATTAAAAAATTTAAAAGACACTGGACATGTTTAATAGAGAGTTTACATGAGCATGCTGATCAGAATGAGCTAAAAACAAGCGATTTCTGCGTAGAGTAATGACTGACAGACTTAATTGAGGCTTGTGTGTGGAAGTAGTGTAATACTGGGAACATACGTCACACACTAAGTTTTCAGGAACGTAATGGCCACCATATCAGGTCATGCAAGTAATGCTGGAATCCCCAATTTCCCTGTCTGGCCACTTCAAAAATGCCTGTTAGAAATCCAATCAAAGTAGAAAAAAATTACAACATCACTGACAAACTAATTGTATCAAATTTGCATGTTTATAGTATATGTACTTGTATATTGTAAGTTGAATGCCAATAGTAAATGTGTTCAAGTACAAACCAAGGTATATATTTTCCAAGATCATTTTCTTTAGAGAGAGCATCATAGTCACTGAAAAAAAAGAAGATGAAATATATCAATATCGTTTAGAATGATACCAATGGGTGTCTCAGCAACCTTCTTAGCATTCAGCACTACGAAAATCTATACAACATTATATAGGTCAATATTCATATATATAATAATGTATATACAATTATGCTTATTCTAAACTATATACGCATTTATTGTTCTGTGTATATCAGAACTGGAACCCATTGATATTGTTTATGTTCCCCTTTTTAATATCAATTCTTTTTTAATTTTATTTCCTCTTTATTTTTCAAGCACTGTATTATTCATGCTCTGTTATAACTGCCCTGTGACCAGTGGAGAAGGCTACGAATTGTGCTTCCTGTTCACTCCTATTTATTTACACATTGTATCTCTGTATACGTACATGAATAAAATACTTTAAATCATCTCTAGATAGCAATTTTTGGGTCAAATGGCAAAATTCAACTGACATCTTCTGTCTGGTTAAGAAATTTTAAAAGCTATCACCCAATTACTTGCTGAAGCTAAATTAATTTCTAATTTACATACCGTATATGGTGACAATTAAGGACCATCTATCATTTTGGGGTCAAAAGATTAACAGTACGACAGATCTTGTTTATTCATAAAAATAGCAACTTATATTTGATATCATACACTAAAACATCATCATACCAATTCTGAGTAATATAGACTGGTGAAATGTATTTATATTTGCATAAAAATCCTCAGCTTCTGCTTTTTGAAGAAACAAAAAAACAATGATTGTATATAATGTACTTTTGTTTTATGACATAATCTGTGGTAATTATTCCAAATTCGTAAACCAGAGTAAATATGCCATTGTTTTGGGCTTTTGACAAACTGTACTTTAACCTCTCCAATCCAATTTCCTTAGCTATTAAATGTTAAAAAAGGAGCATTAATAAGTGACTGTTAATCAGGTAAACACTTCCGTATTGTCTGTGCCTAGGTAACATAGATATTGACTGTTAAGTGTCAGGAAATGTAGGCTTGTTTGAACAAAATAACAAAGTTCACAAATTTCAAACCATCATTACTCCTGTAACTCAAGAGATGAAATTTGGCTAGATTATAACCCTCATCTTTAATGCATTCATCTAGGAAATTTTAATACAGTTTGACATATCATACAACTTCAAGACTATGTCAGTTCTGAACATAGATTCCAAAAAGTCTGCTGAATCCAATGCCAACAGCCAGGACATTTTTTTTTCAAAGTTGTTAATAAAATAGAACAATGATACAGTTGAACTTCGATATCTCGAAAACTGATATGTCGATAATCTTGAATATCATGGCTATGTAAGTGATTCGGAAGTCTCAACCACTAGTATTTTACCCTCATTATCTTGATATCATCCATATCTCCAAGGTTTTTTTCCCCTCAGTTCCATTGAGTTCAAGATAAAGAGGTTTGACTGCCCATGTAATATATATGTACATGTGTTGTAACTTACACGAGGTCTGGGCGATATCGATGGATGATGGCACAGAATGCCAGACCATTTTTCCAGGAAGATGTCATGTTGACCACATCCACATCACGGTATCCCTCTGTCTGTTTTTTGCACCACTGCTGCAGGGCCTGTACCTTTGTCCCCATGATGAAAGGGAAGGGGGGGGGGGGCTTCCAAGATACCCTGTTACGTTATCCTATGTGTTCCTGTTGCAGCATCCTTCTCCTTCAATGATATACAGCAGATGTTGACTGAAAAAATACCCTAAATGGATGTTTTATTGGAAATTCTCCATTGATATGTTGTTACCTCAAGAAGAGGCCCATGGGCCACATCACTCACTTGAGCATTTTCCCTTGTAATACATGTATACTACATAATTTAATTATGGTCCTACACTGGCCTAGTATAGCATGTAAACAAACTACAATACATAATGACTTTTGCTTATCAATTTGACATACATAGTACACATGAAGTTCTTGAGAAGATAATTTTCACATTCTAATTAAAATTAGATCCTTTGATATGCTCACCCAGAATGCTACACTTCATAACAATCTATCAATATCATGGAGCATACAAGATTGAATTTTAATTAGACTAAATTGATTTTCAAAGATTCCCAAATACAATATATGCCATACCCCTTCTATTGTCCCACCCTTAACCAAGGGGTCAAACATTTTGTTTTTACTAAACATATGAATCTCATCTTCAAGACTATATAAGGATGTTTTTATATCAACTTTCATTGCATCTGGTTTTTGAGATACATGTATATTCCTTTATCACAGTTTGAAGTTTGGAATCCCCTACTGTGTTACCACTCTCTTGGCCATGTTGTGAATACAGCTGAATCTATTTCACTACATGAGGATGTTAGCATATTATCAAACTATGTCCTTGTGATTCTTGTAGCGAAACTTTTGACAGAATTTTCCTAAACACACCTATGCAAAATTTCAAAAGCCAAGAGTGATCTTGCCCTGGACCATGGATAGTACAAACATGCACTGTCAATAAGGAACCTTCTATGCAAGTTATGTCTTCTCTGATCTAGTGGCTGTTGAGATTTTTCAACCAACTCAATCTATTTTTACAATTTCTTCATCATCTCCTCTCAGAAAGAAACATGGTCCTTCATTTAGAAAATGTTGAACTCCCTTCACCCAAAAAAGCTCTGTGCTGAGTTTATTTGAAATTGGCCCTATGGTTCTTGAAGTGAAAAGTTTACATCAAAAATCAATGACAATGACAGATTTTTATTTCCAGAAAAGCTCACAAGAACCAAATTGACCCAAGCAAGCCTAGAAAAAAGTCTACAGAAACCAAACTTGTTCCCATCTAACAGCAACAAATAAAATAATTTACACTAATCTACACTAAAAATACATTTTCATCCAACTGTCAGTCAAAACTAGTTTTACATGAAAGCATCCAGACATGCCAATTTATCTAAAAATATGCTTTGTTTTTTGTTAAAAACAAATGTCTCCCCTCCTCCCCAAATTAAAAGTGTTCCATATTACTACCTTCTCCACTGCATGGTATGGAGGAGACACGAGCAGGAAGCCATGCAGGAACATTACACATTATGAACAGTACTTTGTACATTGAGGAAAAAGATGGAGAAAATATTCAAAATCAATATGACCTATATGTCATTGTTTTACATATGATTAAAAAAAATAATGACTGTAATGCTAAAGTACCAGTAGGAAAATGAACACACTCTTGTACATGAAAAAAGCTATAAAACACATTTCTTTGATTCATTGTAAACTGTAGGACAATATCAGACCTCAGGTCAGAGCAATGTGAACATCATTAAATGATAATTAAATATTTCACAAAATTTCAAGGCTATCCAATTAGCCATATAAAACTAGAAGTGTTCACAAACTATTTATATCCTCCATCCCTCCNGATCCACTACAACTTTTAGGATCCTCCTGTCCTTACAATATGCTCATCTGCAAATGGTGATGAAGCATTGCAAAAAGTTTCAAGTCCGTTCTGAATAAGCCATAAATTAGGATAATTGTTCACAAGCTATTTTACATCCATACCCTTCCTGAGATGCACCATAACTTTTAGGAAATAATTGAATCCTTCTGTCCGACATAATATGCACATCTACAAAATGGCAATGAAGCATTGTAAAAAGTCTCAAGTCTATCTGATAAGCCATATAGGAGAAGAAGTGTTCTCAAGCTATTTTACATCCTCACCCCTATTAGATCCAACTATAACTATTAGGAAAGTAATTGAATCCTCCTGTCCCAACAATATGTACATCCACAAAAAACAATGAAGCACTGCAAAAAATTTTTAAATTCTATTTGATAAGCCATTTATGAGGAGAAGCATTCACAAGATTTTGTTGACAAAACAGACAGACTGACTGACAGAATGGACAACAAAGTACAAACAACATGTCTCCCCCAGGAGAGGGAAGACATAATGGAATGAAGAACTTTGTCTTACTAGTACTGGTTATTTTTTTAACATGCCCAGTTTCAGTAAAGTTTTCACCAACCACATATTACCTCTCTGCTTCACATAATTTCTAATCCAGTCATCCATTGTATTCAGGCAAAATCACTCTAATTGACTGTCAAATTGTTCAAGTCCACTGTTAGAGAGTGGGAGAT
>CAJDSM010036994.1:12179-24230 GCA_903981925.1 Ostrea lurida
AAAACACTCCACAATCAACTGTCACAAATCCAGACAACACTTTCCGAGATGGATGCCATCATTTCAGAAAACAAAGATATCCTGGAATCAAATAATGCAACACTGTCCTTAGATTACAAATCAAAGGCTTCCAAATACGCTGATATTCCACCAGAAGTCACTGTTTCATTGCCAACATTCACTCCAGGAAACAGGCATCTGGATCAACTTTCCAACCTTTTTGGAACGTTATCACCTTCAGCATTCAAACCTACAGTGCAACCACATAGCAAGGGTTGTTTAGTGGAAAATCCTCAGGTGATAACGGCCATGAATACAGATTGTAAGAAATTAAGCAAAATACTTCTAAAATGCGGTGTTCTTCGGATCTGCGAACAATATTCTACAAACATATTAAGTATGAGCGATGAGGGCAAGCTAATGAGCAAAATTCCTGTCAAAGCGAACCATGAAGTACGCGACATTGCCTTATCGTCTACAGGACAACTGATTTACATTGACACAAAATCGAAAACGGTGAACATGATAAACAATGGTGAGATAGAAACAATGATGGCACTACAGCCATGGACACCTTTACATGTCTTCTGCAGTGTCTCGGGGGATCTTCTCATTGTCATGATCAAAGGAACTTCATCCAAACTAGTTCGTTATTCTGGAAAAGCAGCTGTCCAAAGCATTCAGTTCGATCAAAATGGAAAACATCTTTACTCCTTAAAAGAAGAACTGAAGTATGTCACAGAGAACATCAATGGCGACATTTGTGTGGCAGATAATGGAATAGAGGCTGTGGTGGTGGTCAACAGAGAGGGAACATTTAGGTTCAGATACACCAGACCTAAATCAAAGGTTGAATTCCGAGGCATTGCTACCAATTCCATGGGCAACATTCTGATTGCCGACTGTGATTACAACCACTGCATTCACATCATCGATAAGGATGGGAAGTTCCTTCGCTTAATTGACAATTGTGATCTTCAGTATCCATTTGCTCTTTTCGTGCAAAATGAACATCTTTTTGTTGGAGAGTACATTTCTGGAAAAATAAAGAAAATAGAGTATCTGATGTATGAATCAGGCTGACAATGAAATGATTTAGGGTCTGACTTTTGTCAGACTGATGTGTGATTAAAACAATTCTTTGTTATACTGTTTTGAAATTTGTTTCTTCCTTGGCATATATACATGGGCATATTTGAAGTGAGTGTGCATGCATGGGAAATAAAATTCATGTCCAACTGCACCTTAGCCTGAAATTTGCGAGGGGTCTGGGGGCCACTTTAGGCTCCCAGCGGTTCCAGGACTGCCCCGATTGGGGGTCCAGGGCCCTAATCCTATCCTCGCAAGCCAAGAGGTTGCAACATTTTCATGGGTCTGGGTTCATGATATGATACAGTACAGCTTGGGTGAATTTTTTAATGACCACTTTCCACTGTGGGCCGCCCACTTGAATCACAGTGGGCATTTGGAGTGGATATTAACCTGTGTTCTATACACAACCCACTATGTTCAGTGGACATTTAAATGCCCACTCTAACAAGAGGCCCATGGGCCACATCGCTCACCTGAGTGACTTTGGCCCTAGCTCAGCAGTGGTGATTTTGAAAAGAATTTTCAAGTTTCCTTAAAACTGACCCAATGGTTCAGGAGAAGAACATATTTTATGCAAAACTTTGATCCCCTATTGTGGCCCCACCCTATCCCCGGGAGGTGTGATCTGATAAAATTTGGATCTACTCTATATCAGGAAGCTTTTAGGTACATGTAAATATTGGGTTTTTTTGGTCCAATGGTTCTTAAGCAGACGAATTTTAAAAGATTTTCCATATATATTCACATGTAAAAATTTGATCCCCTATTGTGGCCCCACCGTACCCCCAGGGGTCATGATTGAACAAATTTGAATCTCCACTTCATCGGGAAGCTTAATCTCCACTTTATCGGGAAGCTTCCATATAAATTTCAGCTTTTCTGGCCAAGTGGTTCTTGAGAAGAAAATAAAATTTTTTAAAGATTTTCCCTATGTATTAACATGTAAAACTGTGACTCCCTATTGTGGCCCCACCGTACTCCCGGAGGTCATGATTTGAACAAACTTGAATCTCCACTGTATCAGGAAGCTTTCACATAAATTACAGCTGTTCTTGAGAAGAAGATTTTTAAATGACACCACCCTATTTTTGCATTTTCGTGATTATCTTCCCTTTAAGGGACCCCAGTCCGTCATTTGAACAAACTTCAACCCCCTTCACCCAAGGATGATTTGAATCGAGGTTGGCTGAATTTGCCCATTGGTTCTTGAGAAGAAGTCCAAAATGTGAAAAGTTGACAGACAGACGACGGACAAAAGAATAACTCACTTGAGCTAAAAAAGATAAAGGTGTGAAAACAATACTCAAAACTTCCGAATTTTAAATTCCATTTTGAGTGATGCAATTTTCAATCCTCAAGGAGAAAACGACAAAATAGGCTTCTGATTGCTTTATCATATACTTTCCAAAAAACAATGTATACATATTTATCTACATATGATCACAGACCAACAGCATATTATCAACAAAATAAAATCATAAGATAAACAACAGCACACAATATTAACAGACATGTAATACAGGCTACCAATCAGCTGTTCCATCATACAATCTGCAGTTCCGTCATACAATCGGCTGTTACAACATACATCGGCTGTTCCATCATACAATCAGCTGTTTCATCATACAATCGGCTGTTCCATCATACGATCATGTCATGTTGCGTAATTCCTATTTTACCTACATTACCGGTAATATTCCTTAGTTTCGTAAAACAAACATTATCAATAAAGAAAATGCTTTCCATGTCAAAAGGAAAATAAATTTCATTTCCAATTTTTATATTTCTATTTTATAGTCCATTGTACTTGCAAGATTTTGTTTTATAATAAGTATAAAAATAAACAGAGACTTGAATGTTTCACGTTTATTTAAACAGCCAACTTGTTCATGATATAACTTTTTGGGGATCACCACTGTTTTACTACAGTATCTAACATTCTTCTACGAGTAAAGTCAAAGTGCATGTGACAGCGAGTTACGGAGGTATATAATGAATCAATAGACTCCAACTAAGAAGTAGCTCATAAATTGTGTGTACAGTAAAGGTCATGCTGATCCAAACACTTATCACATGTACGAAGCCCTCATTCACATAACACGGAATGTGATACGCTAATAATATCATTGAATAAGATGAAAAATAAAATTCTCTTACAATACCCGCACAATCACACAGGAATCATCTTAAATACTATTACACCGACAAAGACTAGAAAGATATGAAGAAAAGAAAAAAACCACAAGAACAATATTGCTCACTTTCCTTAACAAATCAAATCATCACAGCTCATTTCATGACCTTTTCACCTTTACAGTCATTTAAACTGCGAGTTACGAAATACTCAATGCCACAAAAAACTATCACATAACACACACTGGAATTCAAGATTAAGTTTGCTTTATGAATGCAGCAGTTTTCTTGCATGATATCTACATGTATATACAAAGTTTTCTTACAGGTCATGGGGCAGCTAAACAAGGTGGGAATGATAGGAAATAAGACATTAATAAACACACAAATACACAGACTAAAAAGTATCAAATTCTGCTCCAGAGTTTAGAGTTATATACCCATCACAGTAGCTGCTGAGGGACTTTCAATAAATAAAATAAATGTCACTAGTATACAGATAAGATAGCCCTACTTTGTAACACAGTGTATCATTATTATGAACACAGACAAGACCATGATGCAATGCTTTAGAACAAAACTCATATTACGCTACATTCTCACTAAATCTTGCCCAACCGAGAGCAAGTGTATTGGAAAATAAGTACGTTACTTTTTCTCAGTGAGCTCAACTCCCGAGAAAGACTGTGACCTTTAGTGAGTAAATTCGGAACGATTCTGCAGCATACACAATTCTCCGTTTGATGTTTATGCTGTCCAATACTGCACCATGCTCTCTCCGGGAGAGATCTAAAACAGTTCTCCGCTTGATGTTTAAGCTGTCCAATCTCTCTCTCTCTCTCTCTCCAGGAGAGATCTAAAACAGTTCTCCGTTTGATGTTTAAGCTGTCCAGTATCTCACCATGCTCTCTCTCTCTGGGAGCGATCTAAACTTCATGGAACCATCAATTCCACATGAAAACAGATTGTGTTCTGGTCCGATTGCCACTTGCGTCACACCTGAGGTAGAACCAATGTTCTTAAAGAATGTACTTTTACTGTGTTCACCTGGGAAACTGACCACTAACTGATGGACATCCAGGCCCCATACCTTCAATTGAAAAATCAGAGTTCATAAAATACTGAAAAGTTAGAGTTCATAAAATATTGAATATTAGAGTTCATAAAACATAGAAAAATTAAGAGTTCACTTATGTCTATGTGTGTCTTCACTTTGAGTTTAAATAGATATTTTCCTTTAACTTCTTTATTATACATAATTCATAATTCAAAAATGTGTTTGAAACAAATACAGATATAATACAGTACATGTTTTACAAAAAAAAGAAAGGAATAAAAACTATCTGAAAGGTGAATAGATACAAAATTCTGTTGAGATGCCAAGTTTCTAAAATATTTTCTCCTAGAGCAGTTTGCTTTGTTTCTTTCTAAACGATCCTATATAAACCCACCTTAATGTCCCCCTCTGACGAACCAGTGACAAAATACTCCTCCTCCGGGTCCATGGCGAGACATCTGATTGGTACATCATGCGCCTGGAAGGTGTGTCTAAGCTGTCGCTGACGAATGTCAAATATGCAGACCTCGCCCTTTCTTCCACCCGATATCAGAAGCTGGTGGTGAGGAGCATACACAATGGCTGGACATCCATGTTCATGACAGATGAAGGCTGTGACAGTTGAAAAAGTGGTCATTTAAATAAATTTAAAGCAAAATTCAAATACCGGTTCTATCTATTTTCAAATTCCTAATGTACTTATTTTTCCAAAAAATTCTATTATGGAAGACTTTCATTTACATGGGTTCCAAGAAACCAGGTAAATTTTATAATGGATTTTTTAAATTAAGAAATCATTCTGATGAATCCCTCATTCCCTGGTGTGCTTACAGTGTACACAGGTGCTCCTGGGGTGTACTTACAATGTACACAGGCGCTCCTGGGGTGTACGTGTACACAGACTGGGGGGGTACTTACTTACACGTGTACACAGGCGCTCCTGGGGGGTACTTACAGTGTTACACAGGACTCCTGGGGGTACATTACTTACAGTGTACAACAGGCTGGGGGTACTTACTTACAGTGTACACAGGCGCTCCTGGGGGGTACTTACAGTGTACACAGGCGCTCCTGGGGGTACTTGACTTACAGTGTACACAGGCGCTCCTGGGGGGTACTTACAGTGTACACAGGCACTCCTGGGGGGTTACTTACAGTGTACACAGGCGCTCCTGGGGGTACTTACAGTGTACACAGGCAGCTCCTGGGGGGTACTTTACAGTGTACACAGGCGCTCCTGGGGGGTACTTACTTACAGTGTACACAGGCGCTCCTGGGGGTACTTACAGTGTACACAGGCACTCCTGGGGGTGGTACTTGCTTACAGTGTACACAGGCGCTCCTAGGGGGTACTTACAGTGTACACAGGCTGGGGTACTTACAGTGTACACAGGCGCTCCTGGGGTGTACTTACAGTGTACACAGGCGCTCCTGGGGGGTACTTACAGTGTACACAGGCGGGGTGTACTTACAGTGTACACAGGCTGGGGTGTACTTACAGTGTACACAGGTGCTCCTGGGGGTACTTACAGTGTACACAGACGCTCCTGGGGTGTACTTACAATGTACACAGGCGCTCCTGGGTGTACTTACAGTGTACGCAGCGCTCCTGGGGGGTACTTACAGTGTACACAGGCACTCCTGGGGGTACTTACTTACAGTGTACACAGGCTGGGGGGTACTTACAGTGTAACAGGCGCTCCTGGGGTGTACTTACAGTGTACGCAGGCGCTCCTGGGGTGTACTTACAGTGTACACAGGCACTCCTGGGGTGTACTTACAGTGTACACAGGCGCTCCTGGGGTGACTTATAGTGTACGCAGGCGCTCCTGGGGGGTACTTACTTACAGTGTACACAGGCTGGGGTGTACTTACAGTGTACACAGGCGCTCCGTGCCGAGGGGGTACATTACAGGTACAACAGGCTGGGTGTACTTACAGTGTACACAGGCGCTCCTGGGGTGTACTTATAAGTGTACACAGGCGCTCCTGGGAGGGTCCTTACAGTGTATACAGGCGCTCCTGGGGTGTACTATCAGTGTACACAGGCACTCCTGGGTGTACTTACAGTGTACACAGGCACTCCTGGGGGTACTTACAGTGTACACAGGCGCTCCTGGGGTGTACTTACAGTGTACGCAGGCGCTCCTGGGGTGTACTTACAAGTGTACACAGGCTGGGGGGTACTTACAGTGTACACAGGCCTCCTGGGGGTACTTACAGTGTACAACAGGACTCCTGGGGGTACTTACAGTGTACACAGGCACTCCTGGGGGGTACTTACAGTGATACGCAGGCCGCTCCTGGAGTGTACTTACAGTGTACACAGTGTGGGGGGTACTTACAGTGTACACAGGCGCTCCTGGGGGTACTTACAGTGTACGCAGCGGCTCCTGGGGGGTAGCAGTGTTGTCCCACAGGCAGACATTCCTGCTCTCTGATGAGTGACCTGCACCTGCTGTAGCGATGAGACTAGAGGAGCCAATGAAACTAAAGTCACTGGTTGTCTTGTTGTGACATCGCAAACTCTGAAAAGAAAATAGAAAAGCCCTTTAAATAAATATAGCCTTCTTAATCTAAATACAGTTAAACCTCATTAGCTCGAATTCAATGGGACTGAGAAAAAACTTCAAGATATCCAAGAATTCGAAATATCAGGGTAAAATATCTAGAGAATAAGTGGTTGGGACTTCCAAATCACTTCGTCACAGCCATGGTATTTGAGATATCAGTGTTCTCAATACTGGAGTTCGGTTGTATAGTAAATGAACCTGAAATTTTACCTCGAAGCCTATAAAAGTGGTCTGATTGTCTGCCCCACCCTGTTAACAAAGTTTGATGATTATCTTGCAGTTAAAGGATTCTCTATTCGGACAACAACTGGTACTACGTGTACAATTAGAAGAAGCCTATGAAATTTAAAAACTTTTTTAGCTATTGGTCAGCCCAAATAACCACCCGACCTAGAAATACAAACCTAAAAACTCTGCAGAGCAACATGCCCATTTTAACCAAGGTTTCATAATGGTTTGTGACTGCTAATTAACAAAGATACAATACCCATATTCAGGGCTTGAAACTAACGTTTTAAGTCACCAGTCCAGCCAGACTGGGGTTGGATTATCAAACGAATCAGTCCACAGGAAAAGTTACCAGTCCAGATTGATCAAGCATATTTTTGGGGGTTATCAAAATAACATACATGTAAGAAAGATTGTAAATTGTGAATCAGATTATAGATAGTGACATATTTTATTGATGTTCCATCATCTACTAATACATTTAATATTTGTGGGTTTTCCCAAATAAGTTTAAAAATATTCTACCAGTCTGGTCGGGCTGATTTGATTAGGACAAACATCAGTCAATCTGCCAGGATAACAACCAGTGATGGACTGACGAACTTGAGTTAATTTTGAGCCCCGATATTCAATCTCATACATAGACTGAGTGACATTCTTAAATATTCTGTGAGGATTTCACGAGACACTTACCATGATGGGCTTCGTAAAGTTGCTTCCGAGACCGACTTGCCAAAGACACACATCTCCCTCTGTATCACTGACACAACACTGAAAATACATCAACGTCAGACTTAGTTCGTTTTTCACAACTTAATTCACTAAAGCAAAGAGTAAATCATACTATCAGAAACTTTCATTCTTATATATGTAGTAAATTGTGGGGGGCAAATTTACTTTCTCTAGAACTGAGAAAATTTCTACATTGAATTGTCATTGTGTACCTTGTTGCCCTGAGCGCTAAATAAAACCTTTGTCACTTTGGGGAAAGCTCCTGGTTGTCGTAGCATTGCTAATGGCTGCATGTGACCCCACTCATACAATCTTACACTGCCATCAGCACTTCCTGTCAAATCTGCAAATAAACATGAGATCAAGGTCATACGTAAGGTTAAGGTGGCTCACTACACCTTGAAAGAGCTTATCAGATTACTGCAACACGGAATGATTTAATCACGAGCTTATCAGATTACTGCAGCACGGAATGATTTAATCAAGTAAGCACAATGATACATAGTAAGTAAATGCAGCAAAAGGTGAAAAGAATATGCAGTTATGAGGAAAAACATGTTTAGGGGGAAAACATGATTTTCAAAAGTTTATGTCAATAAATATAAACAAAAGACACTAGCAGATTCGAACTTGGGATCTGCAGGTCAGTAATCCGATACTGAATTAACTACATAGCAATACAAACATATCAGTCAATACAAGTAATGTCAAAAAACATATGAATCTCCATCTTGTGATGTAGTGTGTTTTTACAAAAATGTGCAAGTCTTGTGGTGACTTTGGTTCATACCCGAGTATGAACTCGAGCTACCTGAGTATGAACTCGAGCTACCCAAGTATGAACTCAAGCTACCCGAGTATGAACTCGAACTACCAGTTGCAACTGAACACTCTAACCAACTAACCCTGCCTTCTACGAGGGTTAGTATGGTAGGAAAATGTCAGTTTAGTAATGGTACTGCGTATGTGTCAGTTTTCAAACGATGGATGGAGTAATACATGGGAGTAAGAAAGAATATTGGAATATCTACCCTACTAACTCAGGTACAAGCCAATTAAAGTCATTCTTGATGTAGTGCGCTACCTTAAGGTACAAATTGGGCATACAAATCAAGTACAGCACACTGGACCAACAATTTCTCAGTTTCCAACAAATAACAAGACTACAACATTGCATGTAGATGGTGTCTTTGGTATGAAGAATAATGAACTTACAATGAGGAAGGTTTGGATGCGGGCCGATCCGTCGCACTCCAGCAACAGGTCTCTTCAGTATCTGTAACAAAATAATTCAATCAAATAGGATTTCAATTCTTATCACTCATTCTTTGATTTTATTACCTCAGCCAAGGGGGTTATAAAATTGGCGGCGTTTATTACTTTGGACGGTTGTGAATTTGTCCATTAGCAAATTTCATGCAAATCTAAATGTCAGATCACTTTGAAAATTGGTACACAGGTGTATCTTGGTCTAAGGAAGTCCCCATTAGATTATGGTGGCAATCCAGATCCAGAAGACTTTTTAAATGTAAACATGGCAGAGTATGCAATCTCTGATTGCTCTTGTTAATAATCATCCTCACAAGTCAAGGGTTTGTGATTACGTGGAGTTCACGTAATCACAAACCCTTGACTTGTGAGGATGGTTAATAATCTTAGTATAGATCCTTAAGTGTACTACTATACCAGACGAACAGTGAATGGAAGCTTTGGTTTTTGGTTTTGACTGGGAATGAAGGCTGAATGGTTTAAACAGTTCAACTCACAAAGAACAGAGTGACAACACTTGCACGAAAAAGGAGAACAAAGAGTTTGGGTAAAGATAGGCACATTTTGGGCCAAGATGGGAACAACTGGTTTGGCTACAATTTCAAATTTTGCATTTCAGACTCTTTGTGCAAGTTTTACATACTTGTCTTATATATGGTGTGTGAGAGAGAGAGAGAGAGGGGGGGGGGGGTGAGAATTTTTGTCTTCATTTACTCATAGATGTTATATTGTTAATTAATAGCGATTAAAGTACACACTACTGAAAACAAAACACTACAAGTATTATATACAATACACCCTTCTGAGGGCTTCGTAAATAGATACTCTACTCGCAACTTCTATACATCTAAATCAATTCACTCCATCTCAGCCTAGGCAGGTGTTAAAATAATATTATGTTCAATGCATTTAGGACTGCACATTACTTAATGAATAAATCTTCAACTACAAACAAAATTCTATGAAAATAGTTATAATTGCATCAGCAGCACATCAAAATTATCACAGCACAAAACACAACACATGCTACAGACATTTCTGGGGGTCTAAGTAAACATCAATACGGAATTATAAGAATGATATAGGATGCAAAAATAAGAAACTGCCTGTACTACATAACAGAATCAGAAGCTATCCAAGTTACTAACAACACCGGTCTTACCACGCGTAACAGACGATGGCTTCTATCGTGAATCTGCTGCGATATGTGGGGATTTGTAATCCCTGGAATGTTTATTCCCTTTGTCTGACAAAGGCAGCAACAGAGAGAGAGAGAGAGAAATAACTAATACAAACTCTGGTTACGTCATAATTATAGGTTATAGACTTTGTATGGGAAAATATGATGACCGCAGTTTTTGGCGCGTACACGGACGAGACTTGCAAGGTTCCGTTCACGACAAATAAAACGAGGTCGTCATAATTTTTCCTTCCAAAGTCTATAAGCCTTTTTAATTATATAACTTTCAATCTTCATTTTAGAAACTAACAGAATTTTTTTTTAACACTTTTTCAATAGTTTAACAGGAACTAAGGAACTGAAAAAACACAGAAAAAAATTTGAAACTTTCAAAGTATTGTTGACGTTTAACACGTAACAGTCAAGAACGTGCTCTATTGCGACGTCACAATCAATATTTCCAATTTTGTTCAATTCTTAATGACGTCAGCTTCGGGCCGAAACGTTTCCGCGGCATATCAATCGTGTGATATTGGGCTCACAACTTTCTGAGGAAAAAAGAGGAGATGAAAATTTGAAAGTATATAATAAGACTAGATACGTGTTACATAATTAAACATCCTCTGCTGTTTCCTTGCGAGAAAAATTTTTTACAGCTGGATAGATATATAATGCATGCTTTGATTAAACACAGCATGATCCACCCACACAAAAATGCAATCAGTGTTTTATTTTTCTCTCAGTCTAATTCCTAATTTCCAAAACTCGTCAAAAATTCAGAAATGTGAAAATACATATACAATGTATATATATGCAACAAAAAAAGCTATAATATTACACATTACAATCACTATGCACGGATCAGTATTGTATACACACACATATATCACAGCTTTACAGTATAAAGATCATAGAAATGTACTAAAATAAGTTTAAACAATGCATGTAAATATGACCTTTGACCCCTGGCTACTTACCACAGTTGTGCTGCGCCCTGTTGTCCAGTGACCCTGGCTAGAAGACTGCGGACTGGTGGCTGCGGAACTGTATGGGGACGTCTGCGTGTCTGATGGAGTCTGCACCACGAAGAAATCCGAATCGTGAGTCGCAGGGGCGGGACTGTAACAGAGAATACGCATAAAACAGAGATCCACCAAGTCAGTGTTCTTATACACACCTGTAGATTTTAAAAACTTTAAGCTCTAAATTGAAAATAAGATTTTCTATACAGCATCACTGAGAAATTTAACACTCACTGGAAATGTGATACTTGAATCTACACTAAAAGGGGTTACTGTAAAAGTGGTTAATATTTAAGTTGGGCATTTAGGCATGAGGGGGAAATACATGGTACTAACTGAATATGATATATATCATATCAGATACATACAACCCTACACGTGTGGGAAATTTACGTGCTAATTACATGACGGCATATTGGTGTAAACCTCCCCCCCTCTCATAAATAACCACTTTTACAGAATTTGCATCTTAATTTGATGGGTCGTTATCTTTCGCAGAAGATTTTTATTATATATTCTAATGTCAAATATATAGTTTTGGCCTCACTCTTGCCCCTGGTTTGAATAAAATTAACATGTATAATTCTTTAAAAAATAACCAACCTGCATCATGCCTCAGAATGTCTGAGTATGTGCTTGCATTTCAGTTTTTTTGTTAATGGCCAAAAGATTTATGACCTTATATTCCTCTATGAGAATATAAACAATAAAATACCCAACAATTTGTTTTCCTGTACAACTTTTTAGCTCACCTGAACCGAAGGT
>CAJDSM010036997.1:0-10366 GCA_903981925.1 Ostrea lurida
AGGTGAAGTAAACGTATACCTTGCCTATGCCAACTTCCACTTTCGTTTTGCACTACATTCTGTACTGTCGAGTTGATAGCTTTTACCTTGTAGACTGATTTTTATGATTAAGTTAGTGTTAATGATTAATGTAACGAACGTGATTTTGGTAAGATTATATTGTAAGTTGGTCAAAATGAAAATTGATAAAGTCAAATGGAAGAGGAATCAGTCGAAAGTTTAATTATAGGAAAATCATTCCTAGGGGAATAGTTTCAACGATGAATATCTGTACAACGGGTAGTGGGGGTTACATAAAAAAAAATATGGGAAATAAATTCAAATGAACATAAAACAACACACGTGCATAAGAAGTACCGCTGAGAGGAATAGTGTCAGTGTTAGTGAGAACGCGACCTGTATATCTCGGCCTTATTAATATGATGTTTAGCTTTACCGTGTACAGTTTGTCTTTGGTGCGTTAAGCTTCTGACAGCTGCAATATGTCTTTCCGAGTGTTAAACTGTTTATATTTAATTCTAACCTGGATTAACTTGTCCTCTTGAACTTCTCGTGTGAGCGTGTTCACTTTGCCCTTGTCATCTGCCGGGGTGTTATTTATTCGGATCTTACCGTCGCTGAACGTCATGGTGGACTATCAAGAAAAAAAATACGATGCCTATTAACAGCATGATAATTGTTTTAGCTACTGTTAATGAAAATATAAATCACACAGCTATGCAATAATTACAGAAAACAACATTGTGAGATAATGCTAGAACACCGTACAAGGTGATCGAGCTCCTTTATTCAAAAAAAGTAACAATTCGATATGTATCGTTGGCTTTGATATTGCCATTAAAAATATAAATAAACTTTGAAGCAAAGTGGCATTTCCTAAATGTCTCAGCCTGATTAAAATCCCCCGACGAAATCAATACAGAACAAAGCCCGGAGCAAGGTTAATTACTTCATGTTTCGTTTTTGATTTGACTGTGTTTTTACTAAATCCACGGTATACAATTCATTCAAGTGAAGATCCGGCTGTGGCCGTAACCTTAATTCTGCGTGTTAGAGTTTACCTTGTACTTCCGGTCGTGTTCGACTATGTCTGTCTCTTCTTCTAGTTTGTGTCGGGAATGAAGGTCTTTGATCGGAGTTTTACGTGTCACAACAATTTCCTCCCCTTGAACTTCTATAACCATTGAAGGTTTCATAGCGGACGCCATTTTCTTCATAAGAAATCCTACCCCTAAAAATGGAAATATATTTTGCTACCAAAGTCACATGACACAACAAAGATACGTGATCACTCTCAGACAGGTGTTTATGTACTTAAGGTTACATAATTTCCTTACAATTGGTAACAGAGTGAACTAGATATACAGTCAAATCTCGTTATCTCGAACTCNATAGAATTCAAAAGAGTGAACTAGAAAAGTATACAGTCAAATCTCGTTATCTCGAACTCAGTGAGACTGAGAATCCGAGGATTCGGGATATCGAGGGTAAAATACACTTCCAAATCAATTCGACATAACCATGGTATTCGAGATATAAGTGTTCGAGATAGCGAAGTTCGACTCTATATGCATTTGATATCAATATTTAGTATTTTCACACTCATTTGAAACGCGAGATCCTCTACCCTACTTAAATTAAGTAATTAACAACTTTGAGTACAAACACATTGATCAATCAGAAAATGGAGTGAAATTCACTCCGCCGCTGTACATGGAAAGACTATGTGCAATTGTTATTTAAATATACCTTTGGTTACAATTTGACAGGATAACATTAAAATTGAATATATCCGCTACCAACAGCTACTCGGCGGCAACGATAGTCGTCCGAAAATTAGAAAACCAGCCCGGGGGGGGGGCACTTCGTAATTTTATGGTTTATGGGTAGGGACGTGCCGCTGACATTCCAGACCCCCACCTCTTTTCATATATTTGAGAATTGTATACCTTTTCATATAATTTTCTGTTCAAATGGTGACCTTTTCTATATGATTAACAGAATGCCAAAGCTGGATCAAATTAGAAGGCCATTCATATAATTAATTGAGTAAACATTAACCTTATCATATATTTCATGCTGATTTCTATACCTTGCCATATATTCTGTAGTGGAAAAAGGCTACCTATTCCAGCGGCACGTCCCTATCTATCGGTATATAGTAAGTCCCCCCCCCCCCCCCCCGAGAAAACCAGTTGGTCTAAAATTTAGGGATCTCGCGTTTCGAGATTCCCACCTTGTGTATTTCAATATAGCGAGGGGTCAGTTACACAAGAATGCAAATAATTCGTGACAAGCGCTTGTGTTTCAATACGTCAATTCAGGTAGAAGTCTAAATCAGAAAAAAGTCGTATCCTAAAAAAATGACAGTTGCCGACATACATGTACATGCTACTTGATAGTTAGATAGTTCAGTTCATCGTCAGTGATTGCTTAAGCTTGTACTTAGGGGAAGTCCGATCCTTATTTCAAGCAGATTCTATCGTGGTCTACATGTACATTACCAAGATTAAGGAACCAAGGCCCGGAGCAGATAAATAAATATACCGGTAATGCTAGAAACACGATCATCATTGATGAGAAGAAGACGAAATATAACGATTAATTTATCAAATTTAATATATTGTCTGGCATACAAATGTTTCGAAATATTAGTAAAACTCCCGAAAAAGAATAGTTACAGGTTCGATGTGTGGGAAGCTAAGAACACCCCAGCAGCATCAATCAACGTCGCCGTTCATATTCTGTTTGGATAATTAATATTTCATTTTCATGTAAGTGCCGTTTTATCGACCTGCAGTGAGAAAGGGAATGGTTATAGCGATCGTAGATTTCTCACGTGTGAATGAGTGCAAGGCCATTGTAGTGAAATTCCGGTCGTCAACCAAAGAGATGGTGGGCAGGAGGTGACGATGCGATAAGCGGCAAGGTCTATCGGTGCGGCATGCATGGATTCAGCATTGTCTGCGAGTGCATGTCTGCTGTAAATAGCAATGCCATTGAACCATCCAAACAGGGAGCGAATCTAACGATCATCAAAGGCCCTGTAAGTGCATGATTGGTATGTGACCCGGAGAGATAATTATTGTCGCGCACTGGGCAGAAAAGGGAAATCAAATGAATTGAACTGGCAATTAAATTACATGTTTTTGACCTACCGCCCATGTNTAGAAAAGAGAAAATTACATGTTTTTGACCTACCGCCCATGTGGAGCAAGATGTTTCATTTCCATTTCCGTACCGCCAACATTCAAAAGGTCCGAAATCTTTAAAATCCAAAGGAGGGCTTGTTACTCAAGTTTGTACCAAATAAAAAGTGGGGGACTGGAGGGGGTTAAAGACTCCAAAAATGACAGAAATTACCATATTGTCAAAAACATTTCATTTAAAGGGATGTGCAACACCCGTAACCTTTCTCGATCCGTCACAGAAACTCCGCTGTCATCACAATCTTTCGTGACTGCCATTTTCAAACATGCCTTTTCCGACATTATCATTAGATTAATCGACCTTTACAGCAAACACACGTAGTGAACCTGATCAATGTGAATTGACTGCAATAAATCTTGACAGAAAACAGCTGCTCACTGCCCACTCGTACAGATTCTTAAAGGTGATGCTAGGATAATAACACTCTAAAACTCTCATACTCATTAATTACAAATGACTGTGTTGCCGTAATGTGATGTGTTAATTGTACGCAAAATATTTCGACAAAATGATTAAACGTGCTACCAATGCTAGCATTAAATTGATGGATCAGAAACTGGGCCTTTTTTCATTCACTTCATTGAATATAACCTTGGCATATATGCCATTGTCATCTTTTTTCCCTAAACATGACGTTTCCTTTCAAATCATGCAACCCTTTCCCCTTGTGGAAGTAATAGTATTGTGGCATTGTTTATACTCATTGGTCAACCTTCTTGTTGCCCTTGGGGGCCCTTATTGGTCAATAAACGAAGATGAATTGAATCGAATTGTATCTTGAATGGTAATTTTTAGGCCTCGTGTGACGTCATCAGATTTAAGGAGAATAATAATCATCTCGAAATCAAACGCCTACCGGACCGAAATGAATCGTGATTCTAGGTTCCAATTGCGTAGACTGGTACGCTGTCGATGATAGGGCGNCGGTTCCAATTGCGTAGACTGGTACGCTGTCAATGATAGGGCGCCACGCGAATTTCTAGTGGAGTGTCTGGATTCAAGGGCAGGCAATCCAGTCTACTAATTGCCGAGCGTTGCACAACCTACGTTTACATCTCGGGTTTAACGGTGGCACCAATTGCACGAGCGGAGATCAGAAAATAGATTTTTTAAAATAATGATGAAACAAATTACTCTAGAATGTATACCGGTATATCACTTTCAATTACTATAGCCTGGGTGCTAGAGCCCATTTCTGCGCATAAACTACAAGAATCAAACCAATAAAAAAACGAGATGGAGAGACCTTAACGGAAAGGGTGGAAGGACGTACTGACGGATTGGAAGATATTAACATCAAGTGTGGAGAGACTTTAACACTGGTGGGGAGGTTCTAACAACAGGTATTGGGAGACCTTAGCAACAAGGGTGGAGAAACCGTAACCACAAGTGGACATTCATCAGCAACAGGGATGAAAAGACCTTAACAACAGAGATGGAAAGATCTTAACAACAAGGGTGGAAAGACCTTAACAACAGGGGTGGAAAGACCTTAGCAAAAGGAGTGAAACGACGTTAATGACGGGTTTGAAAGACCTTAACAACGGGGGTGGAAAGACCTTAACAACAGGGGTGGAAATATCTTAGCATGAGGGGTGGAAAAAAGTTAATGACGGGTTGTCAGATATTAACAACAGGTGTGGAGAGACCTTAATACTGGTGGGGAGGCCCTAACAACAAGAATGGGGAGATTTATCAAAAAGGGTCGAAGACATACATGTACAAAAAAGAGTTAGGAGACTTTAAAAACAGGTGTGTGGAAATCTTAACAATTGGGGTGAGGTGACCGTAAAAACAGGGGTGGGGATACCATAAAATCTCGGATGTGGAAGCCTAACAACANAGGGGTGAGGTGACCGTAAAAACCAGGGGTGGGGATACTAATTATAAAATCTCGGATGTGGAAGCCTAACAACATCTTTTTATAGCTATAGACATACATTTATTACTAATTATACTTCTCTCCAAGAGTCCTCAGCTACAATGGCGGAAGAAATGTAATTATCACTCAAACTGATACGAACTATAATACAGAGTAAACAAGGGATGTAAATTTACTGTCAATTAAGGGGGTTCTTTGTCGACCATGCCAACAAATTTTGTCCCATAGTAATTTGTTTTATAGACCATTAATACTTTTTAAAATCTAAATTGATGGCGGTTCTCACTGCCGGTGACAGATACATGTGAATTTCGCTAATTCAGAGATATTTCCTTTTGACTTTAACCTCTTTTTGACGAATTATAATTGCATTAATGAGTTTTAATATACATATTTGCTACTTATGGTCCTTCAGTAGTGGAAAATGACAAGACTTTGAAATATGACAAATAATTAGCAGCCGCAACCTTCGTTGTAGGTGTATCACATGTTGTAAATCATTTGGTTGATGTATTCCCTGAAAGACGACAGTCGCGAGGATCACGGTCAAGTTGGATATAGCACAGGTGACAGGTAAGTAAACACAGGTATGTAAACATAGGTGTTACGACCGCATGTCGTTAAGATTTTTTTTGTCAATTGCTTATTATTTTTAAAGTTCATTACACTATTTATACATGGCGACTGATTAATTAAAAGCTTTTTATCATATTTGACAAGTTATATTTCTCTCTTGTTTAAAAGGTAAAACGTACATGTCATGAGTAGTGCCGTATTATCTGCAGCTTTATTTTTATTTTTGCGCATGTGCTTGAAAAACATATAGCATGTTTATCCCCTCAGAATTAACAGAGAATTTTTTTGATAAAAATCATCTTTAATATCAATGTAAGTTTCATGTTGGAAGTGATGAAAACAAGGACGATGATATGTAACAAAAAATCTGCAATTATCCTCTTTTTTTAATTTTAGTTTCACCCCACCTCTTTCATTTTACAAATTTATTCCATTACTGCATATCTTGAAGTGGAAAATGATTAAGAAATGAAGATTGCGTCAGACATAATTACACTACGGAAATGTTTATTTCATTTGAGTTTATTTTCGGCCCTTTAAATACCGCAATTAATTATGCAATTTTCAGAATGAATAAATGTTGTTATTGGTAATTAATCTCGACATGACGAAAAATTTCGGCTTGGTGATGATTCATTGCATAGAAACCTACCTATTTAAAAAGTAATAAATATTTGGAATTTTTTTTTATTTTTGAAATTCATATATCAAATTATTCAACTATATAACAATTACCACTGCAGTTTTGCATTGTTAGAAAAAGATGTAAAATTGTGTCTTACCCATCGCCTCCAAATATTTCGCAATATTTTCCTCAGATTCCATTTTCCATGTTCCTCCGAATTTTTCGCTAATTTCTTGAAGAGCCATGGTAGTATATACAGATGCGATCGGGACACTAGGGTTAAAGAAACAGACGAAACAATTCGGTCAGTCCCTCGTCTGACATGCGCGGCCTTCGGTAGGACAGTCGAAACTTCCGGTCTCAACTCGCACCTGTTTACAGACAGACNACTTTGCAATACAGTATATACAGATGCGAACGGGACACTAGGTCTCAACTCGCACCTGTTTACAGACAGACAAGCGACGCGCGTCTCCCGTAACTCAGCTCCGCGTAATACTGCACTGCGGAAACAAAGCAATCGTTGCCATATATACCGGCTTCAGTGCCGGTCGAACGTCTTCTATAATTGTGTTGACATAACTGGTAGTTTTATCATCAATAAAGGTTTCACAGCTACAGGTATAATACGTTTCCTTCAAGGCTTCAAGGTAACCAGAGCTATGTTTACACCGGCAAGCAATTGGCGATTGCGTGGCAGATAAATTAAAGGTACAGCACAAGGCTATATTTTAAATTCAAAACCTAATGAAAAATTATATTAACCCTAAAATATGTCATGTTCAGTGCAAATATAGATAACATAATCTAACCTAAATGGCATAATCAATGCATTTTGGCATCTTCTAAGGGTATCTAATGTTCATTTAAAATTCTATGATATAATTATCTTGTTTCCAAGGAGGTCTCAGTATATCACAAATATTGTCACAATGCTGGAGGGTGTACATCACGGAGAACGCTGGGCAATAATTTAGTACTACAGGGATAAAGTATAATAGAAAATACTGCAGTCAATTACAGAAAATAGCTACAACTTGCATAGCGACGAATGCAGTATGCACTTTTAGCTTCTAATCAAATAATGTTCGATATATTTTCGTCTTTCATTAACACATTTCATGAAACATTGCCCACAGGCTTTCTTCATTCGCGGAGTTCTTGTCGACTTGAGGTCTTGACAACTTGGATTTGGAAATCACAGTACAAGTATTTCCACTTTTCTCTCCTGGAGAGAAACACCACCTGGTCGTTTCAAAACATGAAGGATCTACGCGAAATTTCTCAATTATTTAAGTTTCTGTGATACATCTGGTACAATTTTATTGCATTTTAGGTTATTTTGTTTGGTTCCCCCAAAATAATTTGGGGATATTTACTAGTAACTGTTTCGTTTAGAGGTAGTGTATTTTGATAATACCTGACAAAGTGTAAAGTCAATTCATATGTATTGCAGACGGTTGCATGTATGGACATCTTTAAGTTATTGTAGCAAAGGAGGGTGAAAAATTATTCGGACATCGAACTCGTGACCATTTCATTTATTAGTTAAGTAATATGACCGAACCAGGCTGTATAGTAATATGTTTACAATATAGACTGAAATCATGCAAGAACTCTTCATTCGAAGGAGATAAATTTTTTTTATTAAAGTGGCAAAAATGTCGCGTGCGATCCTAACGGTATGGATTTTCTTTTAAATTCTTAAATGTGTTGTATACTAGAAATCAAATCATGTCTACTTCATACGATATCTAAACAGTCATTCTTGGGACCATACGATATCTAAACACACATATAGTCTTAGCTTGGTACCATAGTTACGATATCTAAACACAGTCATTCTTAGAACAATACGATATCTAAACAGTCATTCTTGGGACCATACGATATCTAAACACCGTCATTCTTGTGTGACTGTGTTTCCCTGCTCTTTATTTAGGAGTTATAAGAGATTGACCGTTACCTTCACCTTTTAAATAAAACCTACTAAATGTTAGTATTAGAATTAGCAAAGACGCAGTGGTATAGATATATACAAAGTGGATTGAATGATGGTATATGGTTCTCTAGTAAAATTACAAACACTTAAATTGCCGATACATACTAAATCCACTAATATTCCATAAATAAGCTATATCTATAGAGGATACATTCATAAAAAGTATCCCGGTGAGACGAGTTGCAGATCATACCCTTATGTATTTGTTTTGTTTATATTTTTAATATAACCAATTTTCAGGTTCATCGAAACTGCCAGGCGTTAAAATAAACGAACATGCACTTAACATGAATTCATACGCACAATGCTTCCAACAGCAGATCATTCATGAGGAATTGGAAGTGCTTATCATTTGTAAAGACACTGCAGGCAAAAACATTGGAAGAGTAAGTACGTATACATGAAAATCAACTCCAACAATTTATGAATGGATGATTCGAACACCACTGGAATTTAGAAAATAATACACCTAATGGTTAGAGCCTGATATAAGAGCATGAACTTGGTGTTATTTTCATTATCAATCTCGAGGACACTTAAGTACGTATTGTTCTTGTCACCATGTCAAAAGATGGTTAATAAGTCACTAAACGTTTGATACATCATTAATTTTTCATTATTTACCAAGAAAGAAAACGAAAATCCGTTTAATGGTTTCTGAGAAGGATCAAGTGACAACTTAACACAAAGCATTCTGACGTAGCATGCCTTTCAGCCACTATTTTAAGTCAGCGAGTGAAAAAAATCTGACATTTTTCGATATGTTCAATGATTATATTATGAAATCATACCAAGACGTTTTGTTTATGTCAAATGTCCAACGAAGTCAAACGGTTGAACAAATGAAAGGTAATACAATCATAGAATGCGTAGCTCATATAGTCCTATGTGCATCTAATGGATGCGCAGTTCATTTAATGACATGTATACTATCAGTTCTTCAAGATGATGTGGCTAAATGAATGAGTTGTTGATTAGATGTACAAAATGTATACAATAAATGCATAAATTGTTATTTTTATCACATGTATACAATTAACGAATAAGTTATGATTGAATATGTACACTCGCCAATGCAAATTATATGACAATATCATTTTGTACAACAATACAAACAAAATCTACATTCAGTTGTTGATGAGATGAAGTCGATCACATGATCAGACTTTCTTGCGTATTAATACAATCACCGCTTCAAAATACTATTTGTACAACTTACACCTGGCTTCTTGTTGTATCATCATAGCAGAAAAAACATCAAAACACACACATCAGAAAAATCTACATGTAGTTTTTTTTTGTTTTTTTTGTAAACAGACAAGAATTCCATTAATTAATTAAATTTAAGGGTTTTTTTTCTGCAATATGGGGAATTCATACGATGACTTTGATATTGGATGCAATGATACGAACATGTATACTTTATGCTGATGATGTTGCTTCCGGACAACTGCCAGGTTCATGTCAGAGCACCTCTGCGAGTCGTCATTAAAATCCTACAATAGCAGTAGCTCAAGTGAACAAAAACTCTGCAAGATCATGCTTATCTTCTTTTATACACCCTAGAGGTAAAAAAAAAAGCAATCAACCTGCACCTTATCTGAATCTGTATGCCGTTACTGTCAATCAAAACATTCAAAAACCTGACGAAGAGCTCCACGTCAACTTAATCCATCCATCTTCCGTTGATTTTCTCAGATCCTCTGAATTTCTGTTGAAATCGGTATTTCAGTTTAGACCAACATTTTAACCAAATCACATCCCTGGTGTCGTTTACTCCGTTCTTCTTGCTGCCTACAATGGAGTTGAATTGATGCACTTAAAGTAGGGGTCTAGTAGCGTGACGTNCGAGTTGAATTGATGCACTTAAATACCACTAGAACTGTTTCATCTTTGTTTTTTTTTAGGTTAGGTCACCCGAGTCACTCAGGTGACATATTCCGTCGGTCGATGTGCGTTGTCCGTTAACAATTTTACTTCTTGAGAACAACAAGGCCAAATGTTACCAGTGTAAAGCGTCTCTAAGATGGGAGGAATATGGATTATGAAGATTATTACCTTAACTTGTGTG
>CAJDSM010036998.1:0-10347 GCA_903981925.1 Ostrea lurida
TTTCTAGTTATTATTATGTTTGCCTTATCGTGCCACAGCAGCTGTGACATGTAGCCTCGGGTTTTTCCGGTCTCTTCGGAATGACCGTCCCATTCAGTCGCCTCTTACGACACGCAAGGGGATGCTGGGGACCTATTTTAACACTGGCCCCCATGGGTCAACCCAATGATCCAAAGGCTCAAGTTAGCTACTTTTATCGAAATAAATCAGTTGTCTATCATCATTGTTGTCGTAAAACTTTCGAATCCTATGCCATCAAGCTTTCGACCCTTATTTTTCAATATCATTACCTGTACGTATACAGAAATCTACAATTGGTTCTTTTCAATATTGTCGTATATGTTTCTTAATTAAAACATTTCTTGCAAACTGTTCGTTGTCACTATAGACTGTACATGTATTTTTAAAACTTCTTGATAAAGTGATATTACAACACAGAATCAGTGCATGCACGTTCAGATATATTCATTTTTAAAAATATTAAGTGTAAAGAAGACAAAACCAATCTGGATATGGCACAGATGATGGAAATCTGCCATAACTTAGTTAACTTAGTTACAAACCAATTGCATAAACTCGGGCACCTGACGAAACGAAGCATTTGAGGGGTCAACACGTGCATATTGTTAGAACATACCGAAAACATGCTGCGGAATGCAATCCCGTGCTGCTCGCTGCGGTAATAGGCGTGAATGATTTACCGTAATTTGTCGGATCCTAACGATAAGTACCGAGATTGATAACTGTCATATTGTTGAAAGAAAAACAGGTCCTTCAAATCGACCATGAAAGAATCCCAAGGAGAGTAGAGTAAAATCCTCCACATTATCAGAAAACTTTTGATCTGGTAACTTGTGTAAGTACAATTGCTGTTGAAAGCCTATATGATACCATAGTCGTTTGAAGACATTCGTTTTCAATCATACTGTAAAATGAAACAGATTTGAAGAAAAATTAACTTCGCCTTGAATTGAACAATTGAAACGTTTGAACTTGAATGCTTAACATTACAAGTGCAATTTGGTTAACTGTTGCATCACCGATAAGTAGGTCGTAGACAAAACACAAAGCCATGTAGTCGGGGGGAAGCTCTTCAACGGCAATGTTTTCTTCTTTTTACATCCCACTTTAAAAAAAACTTTAACAAAAATGATTATTCAATTATAATCTATGCTATAAGTCTGCTGGTTTTTAGCAATCTGTAATTTAATAACAGAATGTAAAATTCAGGGTCTAGTACAAAACAGATATAGAATAGTGAAAGGAAATTCCTTTCAATAACCATGTCATACACAGATTAAACAAGCGTAATGGGTTAGCGTTTTGCAATAGATTTAGCCATTCTACGGCAAGTAAATAATAATAGTCATTCAAATTTGACTTTATGAAAAATATTTTATTCTCGGGGTGGGAACGTTTACTGTTTCCGTTTCATGGATTGACCTTCTAAAATAAAGAAAATACTGAAAAACAATCAAGAATGGCGTGATTGTAGATAAAATGGAAACGATCACACTTATCCAGAATCTTTACCATATAATGGACTGGAACTAATCGCGCAGGTCAATGGTTAGATTGCTTGCTTGGTGACCAGTTCTTTGGTTCGAATCTTACTGTACCGTATCTTCTTCGTCTAGGCTTAGGACGAAAGATTTGGTAATGACTATCCGTGGCAAAGAACGCATTTAGAAGCGAGAGTAACGTGCGAAGCCTTAAAGGGACATGGACATAGTTTTGAGTAAATTTCAGTATTTAGGCATTTTTACCTGCGTCGCCAACGGCGAATAAGCAGGTCTAGGAGTCCGGGTCACTCCGTCCCGTCTATTGTCTGTCGTCCGTCCCAATAAGCTCTGTCAATCGCAAGCTTCCTCTGAATCTACCCAACCAAATTCAACGAAACTTTAGTATAAACATTAAGAGCATCAAATATGTAGTTTTTGCATATTAACAGGAATATTGATCCTAACTAAATTTTATGGAAGTTTATGCCACTTCAAAAAAGAAAATTTGCGAAAAATCCTCTTTCATCCAACAACTCCTCTAAACTAACTAACCAAATTCAATGAAATTTGGTATCATTGACCATCATATGTATTTTGCATTATTGTAGGAAATAATTGATCCTCTAATTTCGTAAATTATGCCCCTTCAATACTTAGAAAATTTGTGAAAATCCTCTTTGTTCATCCAGCAACTCCTCTGAACCAACCCAAATTCAACAAAATTGGTAACAGTAAGAAAATCTATGTAGTTTTTGCATATTGCAGGAAATATGATCCTCAAAAATTTTATGGAAGTTATTGCCCTCAAACTTAGAAAATTTGAAAAAACCTGCATAAATGACATGACCCATATTTAAAAAAATCATCATATATTAGCTGCGTATTTCAGAGATTCATATGGGTTTTTTAGGGGATTTTAACATACCTATTGAACTGACAAAAAATTTTCTATTACAAAATTTTATAAAGATATAGCTGCTGAGCTAATGCAGGTCCAGACATCATTGGTCTTCACTTGTTAATATTTAAAATGCTTAACTAAAGTTTATTTGTAATGGTCAGAAAACATTTGAATGTCAGTTGTTGAGTTTACAAGTAAGGATGATAAGCACTCACAATTTTTGTTATATAAACAAAGGCTCATGTCATGTTTTTGTTTAACATTAAGATTACCATGTATAAAACAAAATGAGATGTGAGAAACGCTAACAACTGTTTAATTCGTGTTCAAAAGAACATGCAATTTGAAACATCTTCTATAAACTGAATCGTTTTCTAGTATATTCAATTATACATATATGTGTAAACAAAATAATGGCACGAGCGCCTTGTGTACATAACAAGAATGGTAAGTTGCTGTATCTTCACCTTGTAACTCATCTAACGACAAAAAATGTTTTGTGCTGAACCATTACACAAAATACTTAAGTATGCTCTATAAACTTAATTAATAGAAATATAAAATTTGAACATTTCTTAACTTCAAAACGGTGTCTATGTCCTTTAAAACTGAGTCTCGTATCACGAGCTTCACGACATGCTTTGGAACAATGCAAGAACCTTAGTTGTTATAGCCTGTGCCGACATGCATTGTCCTAACGTGGTACATGCGTCTACAAGCTGGCGACCGTCTTAACGAGAGACGAAGAATTTTTAAGGCACGCAAATAGAATATATGGAAGAAGGATATGCTGTTATATACATGTTAACTACGTCTAATATTTACTATGGACCCACTGGTGACGTTCCATATGAGGTGAAATATAAAAAAATCAATAACCAAACTAAACCGAATCAAGATGTAATTTTATCAAGAAATCATATTTAAATTTACTGTGAAAGGACAAAATATACCGTAGTTTTCTTAATTGACACAAGTTGGCTTATTGTTGAATGGACTTTGGCATGTAGTTTTTACTGACAAAAAAATTCAGTATGTAACGCGTGTAATGGAATATATATTGTAGTATTTACATGTAGACTAGTTCTTTCTGATTTTGGTTTTCCGTCCTGTCGAGAAAAATTTGTTTATCGTAGAATGAAAAAACCCTGATTGTAGCATATGTACTAAATTATATAAAATCGTGCATAAATTTTTGCTGTCAAATGGACTCTGTATATTAGTCGGGACGGTGCACTATATATTTTACACAACACAATTGAATATTATTCAACTTCAAGAATAATTATGTTGTTGTACTACAAAAAGGCGAAGTTAACATTGTGTCGAACATAAAACAATAACATGACAAAGCCACGTCACTTAAATGATCATTTGGCGTCTTAATCCAACCCAATCACCTGCTATCAAGAAATCATCCTGGAATCATTTTATGGCTAAGTGGAAGTCTAAGAAGAAAATGCGTGGTAACTATGGCATTCTTCAGAAATAAAAATCAGCTGAATGAAAAGCGTCCCCTATTTGCTATGCTAGTGAATAACGCCAACTTGTAGAAAATTTGCTACAGCGGCGTTATTCAGTTATGTTTTTCTTGTCAGCTTAGTCTAGACGTCGTATATGCAGGACAAAAACCGTATCTATCGAGACAAGTCGATTGTTAATTGATACATGTATAATCACTACAATGTTTTTTAATTGTTCCAGACATACTACATGGCCGTAGGAGCGCGGGGGGGGGGGGCATGGGGACTGGGCCTTTTTTGAAAGTGGGGGATGGGGCAAAAGTATGTTTTTGCCCTCTCCTTTTTGTCAAGTAATCTTTTTTTCTGCATGATAGAAGTTTGCCGCCCCCCCCCCCATTCACTGATTTTAGAGTTTGGCTCCACTTTCAGTGTTTTAATAAGAGGTTCCCTCTCCTTTCTGTTTTTTTGCTTGGACACATAAATTTGAAATTTGCCCCCCCCCCTCCTTCTGTATAATATTTTTTTATGCTTTGTTAAAAATTTAAAGTACCTCTTTTTTTTTGCTTGTCAACTTAGTTTAGAAGGACCCCCCCCCCCTTCACAATCTGTATAAGAATACATTTAGTTCGGGATTGGTTCGTACTATTGTGAAGTTATTTTCACACAGTGCCATAAAACGACTCAAAGGTGACTATCGTTGTCTTAAAAAAGAGAATTTATATCGATTCCTATAGATATTTTGTATTACCTGATGATAATGTTATTTATGTCAGAATTCGTGCGCCGGTTATAAACACTCCATTCTATTCGTAGTTTCCGTTTCTCCATTCTGTGTCACGTGACTTTCATCCTTAGGTGACGTCATTTTGGGCATGTTTTGTTAAAAGTGACAATTACAACAATAAGAATTTACACTAGCTTAAAGAATTATAACAGGAAAGGGGAGGTGTCAACAACAAATAAAATAGGATAATGCTACTTAGACTAGCAAAGGCAGATATGAAATTATAGCTCTTGTTGAGAACGGGGAATCGGGCGAAACATATTCCGAGTCCTCTGTTGATAGAACGAATTTGGCTAAATACACCAAAGAAAACTAGAAATGGATGTAAAACCTGAATTGAATTTTGGCGACAGTCCTGTAAATTGTGAGTAAAATCGACCAGACTTAAGAGGTACAAAGATGACCATTCGTACAAACTATTACTAATGTAACCAAAACATGCCCCAAATACGTAGCTGTCACATGACCGGGTACCGTCTTTCTACCTCCATGCGTACAAACTCCGATATCCAGTATCATACAAGGTCATACAATTCTTCCATTTGTTTTTTAGCCTTTGATATCTCTACATATTGTGATGATAACCATTTCCTCACGAACGCACTGCAGTTGTAAACAATGCGAGTATGAATACAGATTAAAGTCGTTCGTCTATTTAACGACAAAGAATTCCGATAGAAATATAAGCAGAATACAAATATAAGAAATAAACTTCGTTTTTGAAAATACATGAGTGTATAAATGACAACGCTTCGCTTCGGCATGCTTTTCATAAAGCGCTGGCTATGTGCTTTCAAAAATGAAATTTACTTCTTAAGAGTCATTACTTCAGGTTATCAGTGTGATGAAAAACAATGTCCCCTCATAATATACTTTGTGTGAAATCAGATAGGCTTATGTATGATCCTTGTTAACTGCGGTTGTCGTAATCATCAGTTGTGTATAATGCGGGAGTCATGTGCCTGCTGTGCATAGCATGGAGCGAGCAGGTAATGTTTCTCGGAGATTTGAAAAGTGATATTTTTTTCCTTGTAGAGCTATAATTTTTCAACAAAAGTAAAAACAATATAAGCAATAATAATAACATTAACGTTGTAAAATTAATATAACCATGACAACAACATCGTTCATGTAAAGCAGACAATGGCAAACGGTAAGAGAGCATCAAGGGTTGCTGATCCCGGAACAATGAGGTTCCTCGTGCTCTTTTTATGGAAATTTCCAGTCAAATGAACTTGGAGGGGGCGTACATTATATAAATAAAATGAACGATTACACAAACATTGTGGCAACATAACGGAGGCTTATTACGAACACCCGATGCTTTTAAGGAACCATTTACTGTTTCGCCACGTGGAAGCGATTCGCGTGATGCAGATTGAAGAATGGCACTTGGTCCTGGTTGGAATCAATTTTTCCGGAAAGATACCGTGGCCACTATATCGTCCACTGTGTATGTCTGAAAGGAGATAATAGTTGGTAAACAAGAATGGCATACAAAATCAGGACAGAAATTGATCAGGGAGTTTTACAGGGAATTTAGTAGGGTCTCTAGAGAGCATTGTTTGTGTAATTGATATTTTGCTGAAATGAAAGTTTGCATTGGATTTGATATGACACAATGTTAACTTCGCCTTTTTGTATAGGACATTCTCTGAAGATATAGTCCATTCTATTGGGGATGATACGCAGCCATGATGAAGACAAAGCTTATGTCAATTAAGAAATTAGTTCAACAAATTTCCTTGAAAAATATTAAAACAAATATTAAAAAATTATNCTTATGTCAATTAAGAAATTAGTTCAACAAAGTTCCTTAAAAAATATTTTAAAAAATTAAAAAAATTTCTATTGTATGATACATATAAAAGAAAGGGGAAAAAATCGTTCATTGAATGAATGCACTGGCAGTGTGAAATGTTTTCTTTCTGAATTAGTCTTGAAAGACTTTTAAAAAAGAAACGTTATAAAAAGTCGAAAGAGAGAATGAAAATACCACCGCAGATATATCGTTGCCTTAACTTCATGCAATGTTCCAGAAATATCTCAAACATGTCTGTAAAATAGAATTCCAGAACTTCAGGAGATAGGTTAATAAGCTATCGTCAATCATCCTCGTCATACCCAGACAGAGATCGGCGTCCCGTCTAGTGATCACCACCGGAAGAAGGCAATTTTCACAGGTTTGTAAGCAAATCTTTTCATCTGCATGATGAGGGGAATATACCATGCAGCTCTGACGGCGTAACACGTGTTCTTTGTTATATGAATTATTTATTCCTATTTATACAAGAAATGTTATAGCCGTAGAGTTTGTTTATCTATCACATACAACATGAAGAAAAACATGCATTTTTGGAATTCAAACAATTATCCGTGGATTGTATCAAGGACAACCTCAATGGAACTTGTGAATTGGAATGTCCATTTATCAAATACTTGTTTTTTGTTGTTGTTTTTTATAATTCATTACATTTGATTTGATATTTTGACACTAAATAACATTATATTAATAGCTAATATTTTGGCATAACGTTATAGATAAGCCGCAATACTACAGTCCATTCAGTTGTTTAAGAAATGTCATTTTACATGTTTTGTTTTTGTTTAGGGGTTTTGTTTTTATTTTGTTGATTTTTTTTTTGTTATTTTGGTGTTTTTTGGTTGTTTTTTTTTGGCGGTTTTTGTCGTTATTGCAGATGACACGCGATGCAAAACAATGAAATTTACTTTAGAAATATTTTCAGCTGAAAATGGGCATGTCGCTCAGGATTTTAATATGTCAAGGTCATTTTAGACAGAACATGCGGCCTATTTCAAATTCCATTGAAAGATTTATTTAGAACAATATAATCACAATAATCAGTGCCAAATTGCATAAACATCATCAATGCCGTATACTCGACATTTGTGATGATCTGCTAATTATTTAAGATATTTCATTTCATACTCATGCTCTGTAATCGCGTAACGTCTCGCATCCGGGTTGCATGCCTGTTTTAAGGTACATCGTGTATATAGACATTGCTTCAAGCATGCAGTTTCATAATAGCTGTGCTAAGATACTTAAATAATTCACGTACAAATGCAGTGTAATGCAAATTTTATACACTATTCTTTTTAGTATATTTTCCTGCAGACGTGTATACGTAACATCTATTAATTAGTTACGTTCCCTGTAAAAGCGAAAGTTTAATTTCAAGAAAAACAAAAATATGGGAGTTCCATAAATATTAACTGTATTGAACGAACATTAAATGCACAACGTAGCTATTAACATAAAATTATGTAATAATGAATTTCTACAAGTTGCTTAGCATGTATGTGTTATCTATTGTTTGGCTCTTTAGCAATTTATTGTTTAAAAAAATAAGACTTGGAAAATAATTATGTTTTTCACACCGCTGAGTCCTGCTGCAGTGTGGGGTTTTTTTTCAAAAAACTCTCCGTCAATTAAGAGCACGGAGTCTCCTTTGCCGAAAAAAGGAAAGATAACGAACAGTGATCATCTAATAACTCTCCTATATACGTCTATACAAAATTAAGATTTGGTCCTATAAAAACACGATGGTAACGGACTCTGGATTAGAAACAGAAAGGGGGGCCGGCGAATTGTTTCCTGGTAACCTAAGGAGGAGTGGAATCCTCCCATGTGGATAGACCGGTTTTCACTCATATTCCTCACCCGCGTCAGCGCATAATTCTCGATCAGATAAATGGCATAATCCGTGCAGGAGTCTGAAATCAGTATATATAAGAACGCCAATAGTTGTGGTATTAAAACATTGAATCACGATAGCACACTGACATGTAAGTTTCAGCATCTTAAAATAGTTGGCCTAGTGACAGGCCTGTATTCCGCAAAGTTATGAGCTCTATACACTGACCACATAATTTGTGAATGCTACTTTAAAAAGGAGACTAGTCCTATTGAAATCCGCTGTAGCATCAACTTGTTTGTCAGTAGCTTGCCTCGAATTTAGAAACTGGTCATAAGCAGAACAAACTTTGTGTATCGAATCAGTTTGCAAAATATAAAGAACATATGCAGATAACAATGATATATTGTGCAATAAATATGGTTAGCATTTACCCGTATGGGAAAGCAGAAACTATCCCCGTTTGTCGTAAAGTTGAATATCATTTGCCAATACATCTACGTTCAAATAACAATATCAGAAACGGAAGGTAGATGTGGATAGGCTCTAATGGACATTTTTATTTCGAGTTTACTGAGGCTGTAAGACAAATGTAGACGAACAGGTAGATAAAATTGACTAGTAGATTCTCGTAGTCCCAAACAACAACTGGGGGCAAACGAGGGACTTTGGCTCGCCACTGGAGACAGATTAACACCAGGGGTGGGGATCAGTTGCATATGAGGAGTAAGCATACCTTGTCGACCTGGTATTCTAGCTACTCAAAAGAGCCATTGTTGTAGTATGGTACGCGCTGTGAGCCCATTGTCTTGATCATGTAAATGGAGTAATCCGTAGTCAAATATCGTGAATGAAAAATGGCTTAAACCAACTGGTATGAAACAAATCAGACAGATTGACCCTATGACAGGCCATAACTCTGGCAAAATAAATCGTTAATAAACACCAATAGAATTTGCGAAATGCTGCCTTTAAACATGAACTGTGAAACTCATGCAACAACACTTGGTTTGTAGTTAGCCTGGCTCGAAATTCAAAAGAACTGATCAATGATCACAGAACAGCTCTTCTTGCGTATTCGAATAGTGAGAGACATAAGAGCAACACACCCTGTTATGCAGGTGATTGATGAAGTATTTGGCTACAGAAAGACAAATATATAGAAGTTGAGCTTTACGGAAACTGAAATCTTCGCGTTTGTCAAAAGTTGAGATTGTTAGTGGGTGCCGTTTAATGTCTATGTGGTCATAAAATCTCGAGCATAGAAGCAGATTGGGAAGAACTCTGTGATGTCTTTTTATTTTTCAAAGGTTAGCTGGGGTAATATATTAAACTCGACATAATTAAATGACCAATGCATTATTATTAGATCAGATTATAAACGATCTGGTCAGTATATAATTCGAATGTCGAATTAGAATATAGGTATAATTTTGGCCACCGCTAAGAGATTCCTTTCTTTCATGTAAGACAATAGCTATGTTTGAATTAATTCTGGCTTCATTAGAATATAAACAGGATCAGTAACAGGAAGGAGCAATACGAAAATGTGTGCCCAACTGTAGTAGTATGGAAATTCCAACAGAGTCTACTGGTGTTGGATAGACCCTGATCGGAAAGACTATTACAAACAAATGCTTATAGGACATTCAATCCGAAAGATTCGGAAATCGACTTATGAAAATTAAGAAATGATTATCTATAAACTTTAATTGGAGTAAAATGTCGTCGATTTATTATATAAATTTCAAAGTTAGTAAAACCCCGGTAAGATGTTTGTGCTATCCACCCCACCAAAAGTTTTTGAATAAATTCTGCCTCACGAGATTGAAGAAAATTTATGACCCAGCAAGCCACATCCTCTGTAGATCATACTCCTAGAATATACAGATTGTACTAGGAATGACTGTGCATTTCTAACATCAATTTTATATTGTAATATGTCTACGTAATAGAATGACGACTCTTCACGTTGGAAAGACTCTCCTTGCGTGTTATCCTAGCTGTATGTGAGGTGAAGTAAACGTATACCTTGCCT
>CAJDSM010036999.1:6085-34623 GCA_903981925.1 Ostrea lurida
CCAGCAGAAAATGCTTGTGCTTGTTCTGCGTGTAGTTTTTAAAACAGGACAGGCTACTGACAAACAAGTTGATGTACAGGGGTTTTCTCAAGTCAGATTTCACAAATAACGATCTAGTTGACTATAACAAACTGTCATCGGGTCAAATTTTCGCACCAATTGTTAGACCGTTCTTTACACGGATTTTGACTGCAGATTAATCCGTTTATAGGGATTAGAGGATGTGACGGTCGAAAGGGCATGCTTACTCCTCCTAGCACCTGATCCTCACTTCTGGTATATCCAGGGATCCGTTTTAATTTTGCATTCCTTATGCCTTATGATATTGATCACTGATCATCATCTTCACCTTTCATCAATTCATGGTAACAAGGGGGGAAAACTTTTAGACCAAATCGTGGTTTTAGATTTTACAAAAGCTCAAAGATAATCGTTCTAGACTGTATCTAAGGCTGGGTATATGTAATTATTTGTTTTTCCTGCCTTGATATGTGGATATAGACGTTAAATTTTTAATAGACCTTTACAACGAAATGCTAGCATGATGCATGCAGTTTGCGCATTTGAAATCTATACGATTTCATACTTTTATAATGGTATCTCTAGCGGTGGCCTTTAATTCGACATTTCGATATATTGACGACGTTTTTATTTATCAATAATAATGATTTCCATTCATATTTCGATTCAAGATATCCCAATGAACTATAAATAAAGGACATCACAGAGTATTCCAAGTCTGCTTCGTACTTGGGTTTTTATTGAACATTGACATTAACGGTAAACTAATACTCAACTTTTATGACAAACGGGACGATTTCAGCTTCTCCATCGTCAACTTCCATATTTATGTAGCAAATCCATCATCACCTGCATATGGTGTGTATGTCTCTCAGCTTATTCGATACGAAGAGTTCTGCGTATGATCAATTTTGAATCGAGGCAGGCTACTTACAGACAAGTTTGTTGTGCTGCAGGGGTTTCAACAATAATTGCAACACTGGGCATGTGGTAGCCTAGTGCGAGATGTGGCCTTCCTACTAGCTCTATTTCACTGTCTATAAATAATTTCTAACCTGCAACTTACCATTTTGAGGCTTTATTCGACCATTTTAAACAATTCCCTATACTGCAATTTCTCAATTCGTATTTGGGCGCCATGTTTGATATTTACGCTGGACTTCCTGTTGTCATATGCCCATATAAGGTAGTGTTTACATTTATATGCGAGTACGAAAGACGGAGATTTCGTCGGTTTATCAAGTAAAAGAAAGGTTAGCAGAGTGTAATCTTTTTTTGCCACCATGTGCTAATCTTTCTTTGTCGGAATGGTTCGAGCTCAAGTCGAACTACATTTTCCCACCGATTGCCATTTTGGTTTTTTGATTAGATCAGCCCGAGATCTCGCGATAACAAACATGGCGAAGCAGACGAGGAATTTAGCATTGTGCACGTGACATTTTTAGGGAAAAAAACACCTTAGTTAGGCTGATTGATTGATTATTTATTGTTTACGTCCCACCGAGAATATTTCACTCATATGGAGACGTCACCAATGCCGGTGAAGGGCTGCAAAATTTAGGCCTAATGCTCGGCACTCGGGCCTTTGAGCAGGAGGGACCTTTATCGTGCCACACCTGCGTGACACGGGGCCTCGGTTTTTGCGGTCTCATCCGAATGACCGCCCCATTCAGTCGCCTCTTACGACACGTAAGGGGATGCTGAGGACCTATTCTAACCGGATCCACACGGCATGAGCTAGCAAAACGTAGGACCCTAATTGATGTAAAACGACACTATAAACAAAATATTACCGCGCTTACTATAGATTATTCAGCAAAATATTTTGCACCATTACGAGATCCTATGGTTGTAGCCCTCTCTCGTAAACGTCACAATAACAAAAACCAAAACAAGAGGCCCACAGGCTTGACGGTCACCTGAGTACCATAAGCCCACACAGAGAGTCTCATATCCTGCATTTCTAAGTCTCAATACGGAGTCTTGTTCACATGTTAACATCTTTCAAAATATGCATATGATTCCTATTCATATACAAAGAATATATATTTGACCATGGGTATTCATGTGTATGATATGGTGACTCTAGTAGAAAAGGATAATGCTGAAGAGCCTGGAAACCATATTGCTACTTTGATGTCCATTGCACTTGACCTTTGAACCAAAATTCGTAAAGAACACTTCGTCTCATGATAGTATATATGTATGAATACAGTGACTCTAGGTAGAAAGGATAATGCTCTAGTACCCGGAAACCATATTGCTACTTTGATGTCCCGTGCACTTGACCTTGAACCCCAAATTCTCATATTTTCCATGAGTGGTCCATATTATAATATTACAATTCTAGGCAGAATGGATAATGTTCTTGAGCCCAGACACAAATATCGCTAACTTCGATGTCCAATGTGCTTGACCTTTGCCCCCAAATTCAAAAGGAAACAACCTTTGTCCCATGGGTAGACCATATGCATGATATGGTGACTCTATGTGGAAAGGATAACACTAAACTTTTGTCTACAGACGGATGACAAGACAACCGATTCCTTAACCCTCCCCCCCCCCCCCAACTTGTTGCAGGGGGGGGGTGGTGTATAATTATGATAAAAGGCTTCCTCTCATTCCAAATATTCATTTAGTTTCACATTAATATAACTGCATTAAAAAAGATGCTTTTTAAAATGTTTGACATATAACACTATGTACCACGTTTGGCCCCACCCTGGGTCAGAACCCCTACCCGGGGTCACCAAATTTACAATTTTTGGTAGAGGCCTTCCTGCTCACATCACTATGCATTTGGTTTCTCTCAGTCATGTGCGGTTGTAAAGAAGAAGATTTTGAAAATTGGTCAATTTTGGCCCCACCCCAAGGCCCAGAGGTGCAAGAGACCTGAAATTTATTATTCTTATGTGCCCTTGTTCCCAAAGATGCTTCAACTTTGAAAAGAATGGACTGTGGATATCAAGAAGAAGTTTAAAATGTTCAATTGTTAACACATTTCATCAATGACATTTTGGCCCCACCGTAATACCAAAACCCCTACCACTCTGAAATGAAATTTACAATTTTGATAAAAGGCTCGCTACTCATTTCAAATTATTCATTAGTTTCACATTAATATCAATAGCATTAAAGAAGATGATTTTCAAATGTTTTACATGTAAACATTATGTACCAAATTTGCCCCACCCTGGGGTCAGAACCCCTACCCGGGGTCACCGAATTTACAATTTTGGTAAAGGCCTTCCTGCTCTACATAACTATGCATTTGTTCTCTCAGACATGTGCGGTTGTTAAGAAGAAGATTTTGAAAATTGGTCACTTTTGGCCCACCCCAAGGGGTGCAAGATACCTGAAAATTTACAATTATGTGCCCCTTGTCCCAAAAATGCTCCATTACCAAATTTGAAAAGAATTGACTGGGTTTATCAAGAAGAAGTTAAAAATGTTCAATTGTTCAAACGGACGACGCAAGAGACGGACCGCACGATCCGGCGAAGACCATTGCAATAGGTCACCTGAGTAAGACTAACTCAGGTGACCTAAAAATCGGAGGAGGGCTACATTATTGCAGCTAATGTTATATGTTACATGTATCTATCATAGAGCAGCAATACATTGGATGAAATGAAATAAGAATAAACTGGAGCATTTGCTAGTAAGAATATATCTTCAACGTTTTTATAACATCTAAAATGTAGATTAGTCTGAAAAATATCAAGTAAAAGGTGTGGGAACAGTTGGTTACACAAAGTAAGAATGACAAAAATTCAACTACATGTAAAAGTTTCGAAGAATGTCCGATTAACACACAAGCAAATCTGTAACAGATTGTACAAGGTCTGAAGGATGTCAAATAAAGGCTATAAGAAGGGTTGATTACAAAAATAAGTATGGTCTCTTGAATACATGCTCAAAATTACAAAAGTTCAAACTATATGTAAAAAATTTCGCAAAATGTCGGATCACTTTCAAAAAGACACATGCGCATCTTCAGCGTGTCTATAACAAAACTGTACAAAGTTTTGAAGAATGTCAGGTTTTCAGAGGTCTGAGTGGAGTTTGATTACACAAAATTGTTACCCTGATACAAGATATGCCACGACCGCCAATTCACCATTACTATAAGTAGGGATGCAACCCGCCAAAATATGAAAAATTCAATATACATGTACATACGTCAGAATTATAAATGAAATATATATGACGTTTTGCCGCAAATTGTTTTTCCCTATAGGTTTTTTGATAATTTGTTACACCTGAATTTAATTTATTCAAATATATTTAGACATGTTTTATTTGAATTATGTTGTCTTTTCCTGGTAAACATAAATTTCATAGCCTTTCAGTGAAACAGAATATTTTAAATTTTGAAATCTGCAAAACAATTGAGCTCTTATAATAATATAAATAATAAAATTTCGTACATGTATCTGCAGTACCTTTAAGTTAACATTGGTTACAAAATCAAATGACTGTTTATAGACGAGAGGAACGAAGCATATTTCGTTTTACAAAATACTTGCCCATTGGAAGAAAATCAAACAAAACCGAAAGGCAAAGCTACATACTTTATGATAAACGCGGGTAATAAGGACATTATGAATTGTAGTTCTTCAAACTGGCTAGATTCAAATTTCAATTCAAACACAAAGGTAGTTATTTAAAAAGGGTTTTTTTAAACGGAAGGATACGGTATTAGGAAACCCACAGAGTTAGAAGACTGCATTTTTCGACTAATGCTGAACAACCCACACAACAACCACAAGACGGACATTTAGTATTAAGTATTGTCAACCACCGAATTGTTCATTGTTTGAAAACCCAACATTAAATTTCTGTAAATCCTGTTAAAAGATATACATTTGTACGTCTTAAAACCAAGTGTCCCGCTTGAGAATATTTCATTACTACATGGAGGAGTCCGAAACACGGGGGAATCTAGTACCAATTTATGTGATAAGTATTTTGTATTTAATTTTTAATGTTCACTCTTTCCTTTACGCCTGTTTTGTTATGTTGTTGCTTTTTAGCCGCAAAACGTAACCTTCGTTTTTTTTTACATTCTGATTTTCGGGAGAGCTTAATGGTATGACTCTGTTTTCTTATATGTGCAACTTTTTTTTTTATAATATTTTTTATAGTCGCCTTTTGTGCAACATTTATGAATAAGTGACTTATAATATAGCGATTTGTTTAAGTTCTTCCTCAGAGTCTACTTTTTTGTTTGATCTGTTTAAAGTTTACATAATATGCAAGCATGCCAAATTTTTCCTATTGTTACCGCGCGAGATCTCGTAGGAGGATCTAAACTGACAATCAGTGCGAAAATGTAATTTTAGACATTGGCTTGAACCCATTCCGAACAAAGAATTTGGCTGAACCATTCCGACAAAGAATTTGAAAATATCAACTAAAATCGCTGTCTCCGTATATTGATGTAAACACTACCTTTATAGTCAGATGCAAGTAAAACTTTGACAAACGGAGTTCAGCTTTCAAACATCAAAACATGGCGTCCAATATGATCTAGAAATATCATAGTATCGGAAATTGTTTAAATCCTCAAATCGTAAGTTACAGGCTGCAAATTTACATGTAGACTAAGAAATATGTTAAATTTTTCGTTAGTTAAAAAAAAAAAAAAAAAAATTCCACCAAAACTAAGAAATATGTTAAATATTTCTTTAAGTAAAAAAAAAAAAACCACACCCAAAACCGATAGGGCTTACATTATTGCACCTTAGCTCTAGTTCGTGTCTATCACATTGTAAAAGGGATTAAAACATCCTGAAAAGCAAACCTTCAAGTTTATTGTAACCGACCATAGACGAAAGAAACAGTTAAATCCAGATTTTGATTGATTGATTATTTACTGTTTTACGTCCCAACTCGAGAATAATTTCACTCTATGGAGAGTCACCATTGCCGTGAAGGGCTTGCCAAAATTTAAGGCCTATGCTGGCACTCAGGGCCTTTTGAGCAGGAGGATCTTTTTTCGTGCCACACCTTGCTGTGGTTCAAAATGAAACACATTGAGTTGAATAGTTTTTAGAATGCTAGTAGCTTGAACCTGCAGCAACTCACTAAATTTACATGCAATGACTGCCAAAATACGTCACAGAGGCAATGCGTCATCAAATCTGGTCAACAGTGCCATATTTATTTGTTCCCTTAGGGGTGGATTCTTGACATGATTCAATAAAAGACATGTATCTAATCTCGGATTTGCATGTATCATGTTGACATCTATTTTCTACAGTTGTGAAAGTAGGTTATGGAACCACGTTACTCGTTTTCAGTGATGGTTGTGGGTAACTTGAATGATGGGATACTTTTTTTGGTAAAGAAACAACGACATAGTAAAATATCTTTATTCCCAAAATTAAAAAAATTGAAACTACTGACTCTAGTACTACAAAATCACAACAGCATAAAAAAAATTTCAAAACCAAGAGATTAAGTCAAGCAATATATACATTTGTAGAATATGCTTATTTTGAAATTTCTATCCTGCATAGAACCATTTTTATGTCTATCGCTTATCATTCTGAAATGTAAAAAGTTGAGAAAATTGCTCTTTCTTTCTTTTTTGTGTGATTCGTTCCCAATTTCAATTTACGTCATTATGTACCTGAGTTAGCGAGAAAAGGTGAAGATAGCGAACAGTGACCAATCAGTCCTAAACGGAATACAAAAAAATGGCAAACACGGATCCCTGGACACAACATAGGTGTAATCGGGTGTCTATGAGGAGCAATCATCCTCTGTCGACTGGTCACACCCGCCGTGAGCACTTGATCTGGTAGTTGATGGCCTAGTGGTTAGGTCGTCAGACTCGAGACCGAAAGGTCGTGTGTTCTAGTCCTGGCCGCGGTAGGGCTGACGTGTCCTTAGGAAAGGCACTTTGCACGAATTTCCTCACTCCACCCAAGTTAAAAGGAGTACTTGGCCATAGACAGTGAAAGCTATTGTCAGAATGATGGTGTTCTAGCGCCTTGCACTAAAGAAAGTTCTGGATTGTTAACGTTTGCCATAATGTATTGTACAGCGCTTTGAGCACGTTGTAGATAAAGCGCTCTATAAAATCAGTCATTATTTTTGTAATCTGTACTCAAAATCAGCGTATAAAGAACACCGTAACAATTGGTATGAAACACGTCAGACAGCATTTGATCCAATAGCAGGTTGTATTGGCAAACTAAATCGTAATGACGACCATAGAATTTGCAAAATGCTAACTTTAAACGTATCTCTTGAAACCCCTGTAACATACCTTGTTTGTCAGTAATCTGCCTAGATTTAAAAACTGATCATACACAAAGCAAGCTCTTGCGTATCGAATCAACACAATATACGGGTGGTGATGGAATGTTGCTACATAAATATGAAAAAGTCTGAAAAATGTACATACATGTAATAAGAATATTACAAAACGAACAATTAATGAGCAAGTTTCTAGAAGTCCGTTTACCTCCTATCTTAAAGTTCTGTTTCCAAAATACATTATNTTAAAGCAAGTTTCTAGAAGTCCGTTTACCTCCAATCTTAAAGTTCTGTTTCCAAAATACATTATGATATTACCACAGATTTATACCTAATGTATATTTTAATTGAATTTCAGATTTCTGTGGTATCAAATTATTTTTAACTTCAACTAACCTTGGGTGTAAACAAAAATCATAACCTTGCGATTTATGTGTGTCAAAAGAATATCTATATTCTATAGTTGTTACATACAAAATTTCAGCCCGCAACACGTCCAGTAAATTATGAAAATCGATCCTTACAAGTCCATCAACTCTGTCATCGAATTCAATGAGTCACTGTGTCAGAACGATGACGGTGATAGTGTATGATTCTAATTGTAATTAAGATTCACTTCTACGTAATTTTAACCAGCTTCTTGTATTTGGATAAGTCATAGTCAGCTGTGGATTTCGTGACTTTTATGAACTGACGCTATTTTAGTTTGGAAAGAAAATCACCCGTTGGAGGTTACGTCCCTTCCAGTAATTATCAGCTCTAAGTTCGTCTGAGAAAAGACATCAAATTGAAATGCTCGGCAGATGAAGAAACAACATTAAAATGCTCGATTGCTGTCAATTCCTCCTCAGATATGTGTCATTTGCAAGGAAAAGTTAAACACCATATGCTAATTTTACGTAAACAATATCGTTTATACTGGCACCTTAGTCACGATCAAGCGCGAAATGAAATATTAATAATGGTGACTGACGTACAATAAATTTATTTCTCATCTCAATAGTCACCAATACATATAATTCAAATAAACTACACCGATTGATACACACTTTCCATTCAATTACCATATGAAAAGCAGTTCGATGCGTTCAATTAAGACAAAACCATTCATAATCATTTGTTCACTTTACTATAGTCTTTATAGTTTCTTGATAATATCATCAGTGTATTTTGATCAGTACAGTAAAAAAAAACCCAGCTAGAACATATGTTATACACAATTCAGCAATTGAACGTTTAGTTATACACTTTAGATGTAATATGCCCTATACATGTCTGTCCAACTCTAAATACACTATAGTTACATGTGCCTGTGTTTAGTGGAAAAAGGCAAAGAAATAATCTTATAATGAAAACCTTTTTCTTCCTATTATTTGGGGGGGGGGGTCTTAAAGAACCCTTTCGCATGCAGTATCTGAGAAATGTTAGTAATTTAAGAAAAGTACACAGTAATATTAGAAATTTGATTTCGATTATCAATATGAGATACAATTTTTCCTGTTAGCCTTTAGAATGTACTGCTAACCAAAATCAAAGTTACTAATCGATACTGAAAGCTGGCTCTTACATTAGACATACTACAGAGGGTATGTTTTTCAAAGATGAGGTTATTAATTTACTATTATATCTATATTATTTACGTCCATTTATTGCAGGAAAGTTTTATGTCAGCCAATAGTCTTAATACAGTGACTACAAAAAACAAATTAAAGATACTTTTAATTTACAAGGAATCTTCAAACATTAGTAACAGAAGGGAAGAATCATGTATACTTTAACATTGTTCTTTTAAAAGATGTCTCACAACCATGTTAGTTTTCCTTGGAAACGGATTTTGTAACAATTAAAAGGACATTTAATCTACAATTCCCACCCCCAAAACAACTGCGAAGTTACCTGATGTCGAGGTAAATTAATAAAAATTCTTAATTGAATTAAACTCGAGGGGGGGGGGGAGAGGCCTAATTTGCAAATTTTTGTTTAGTAAAAAAATTTTTCTTCAAGTAGTTTGTGTATATTTGAGCATGAGGAAGAAATTAATTCTCAGATCTTTTGGTGTAAAATCTCAGTTCGAAATAATAATCAATGTTTCCCAGCCACTGAAGGACGTTGAATTTCGAGTGTGATGAAAGCTTTATTGAGCGCGTGTATTTAAGTTGATTCTCACAGATTCAAGACTCTCTATATATGATTCTAAATTCTTTATGAAACCTTTAGAGTCTCATATTCAATATTAAATCAATAGGTGGATAAGATTAGTTGATGTGGTATTGCTAGTCGAAGATGCTTTTTAGCTCTGTTTGGAGTTGAATCTTGAGATTTTACGTCTTAAATCAGCAACATGTTGTTGCATTAGTAAAAAAGTAATCGGCAACCATAAAGTCTGTGAACTGTGTTGTAAATGTAAAATACAGAAAAGTTTTTATTATCCTCCAGTGCCATAAGTGTATGTGTTTTTAAAAAAAACACCCTCAAAAAAAACCATTACTCTTTCCTTGTGAACAACTTTGTGAAACGGGATTCTATCTTGTCTGCTTGGTTCAGATGTTACTTGTAATAGAGTAATAGAGTTTGAGCCACAATCAATAGACTCCGTCACAAATACGCAATTTCATTTAGCCTGTGCTATACATGTTGTTAAATTTGGTATCGATTTTTTCATTATAGACTACATTCATTGAAATCGTTTACAATTATTTTTTTGTGAATAAATGACCACTAAACTTCGCTTGTCATGTTGGTCCCAGTACTAACATGTAGTCTATAAAGTGTTTGGTTAGAACATGTCACTTTGATCGTGTATTATTTTTTAATGTTATTGATGCTTGATTACAACTGCTTCTATACTCTGCTCTCGGGCGAAGAATACATACTCTAACTGGTTGATAGACAAACAGGGCTGATTTCATGATTCACATTCGTCAACTTTCCTCATAGCTATAGAGCGCGAAACATTCTCAATCACACCTCATTATAGGTATTAGTCAGTTCTTGCAACTGATATAATTTGATACGCATGTTTGTTATTTTACAGCGTGGGATTCTGCTTATCTTGCATGGTTTCATAGCAATTATTAAGCCATTTCTTTTACACTGACTTTTGTCTTACGGAGGTGTGCAGCTCCATTTACCCCAAGAGACAATGAACTCAATGCAGATGTACAGGGTTCTACAGGGTAACTGCTTACTTCTACTTACGGCCAACCTTATGCCCACCTGGTATATCAGGCGTCGAGTTCACCCCAAACAATCTTTTTTGTTTTTTGCTATTCTGATTTTTTATGAATTGAATCGACTCACTGTTGCGTCTTGTTGATCTCCTTTTGCATCTCTCTATAGTGCCAACTAATAAGTGTAATTTTTCTTTACATATAGATAATTCTCAGCATACACAATAAAGCGCAGTACTGGTGTCCTCTTTTTTCTTAATCTAACGAGCTATTGCAAAAAAGAGTTCTTTGAGTTATTTCAACGTGTTGGTGAATGAAATCTCAGACCATATATCCCCACTATCATGATCTTGTTTGTAGCATTCTTACAAGAAAAATTAAGAATTGAGTCATGTACTTTTTTTTATCGTTGTTTCCTTTGACTATTTACAATAAAGTAGACAAAAACGGCATGTGGTTAGCAAGTTTAGCCCCGAATTTCCAATATTTCCCCCGTTCGAAGTGACGTTAATTTTTTGTCATTCAGTTCTATGAGGGTGGTTCAACTTTGGTATTTATTCGGCACTTAAGCACGTTGTGTCAATAAAAACCCTTCATGGTCAATATTAGTATGTCTGGGAACCCATATTTAAAATGTTGTGTTTGTATCTATTTTAAGCTCTCTAAATGTGAAAAGATTATATAATTCACTGAATTATTGAATATCAGAAAAACTATTTTGTATTGTAGAGAGGTTTTCTTCTTTGGAATAGTTGTTCGGGTTTTTATGTTTATTTGTAAATCAATGATCACAAGAAACAAAGCCACTTGGCCTAAAAGCCTAGGCGAAAAATGTTTTGACAGGGCACAGCAACAAGGTTCATTTATTTTTCTAGTTCTGCGTCACAGTGGCTTTATTAGTTTACTGCCATACAGCCGAGACATGAAATGATTAGATGACCATAGCGTGGATTGGTGATTGATTTTGAGTGATGATTATTCACTGTGGTTGATTAGGGGCGAAACGTGAAAATATAATAGACCTAGGGTTTGCAAACTTAAAACATACACCTAAGCCACCTAGACACAATCAAGAAAAGGTGTGTGAGCTTAGGGAAAATCCTTAGAAAATCTCTGATATACTAAATTAATTAAAGAATTAAAAATAAAATTTCATTCGCTAGGTGCAGAACCACGAGATTTTAAGACTAAACACATTAGTTGGTTTGAATCGTTTGTATTGATATTTCTCTCTTAGAGTTTTTTGTGCATATTATATATGTTGAAAAATCTCTTACGTATGTGTATGAGTTTTAGCTGGAGATATTTTATAATTGTGTAATATCATAATTTTCTAACGAATTTCGGAGCGCTAAAGTGTGGTCTCACCCACATTTCTATTAAGACAAAAGAAGTTTTTATAATTGCTTAGATTTACCAATTTCTTCTCTCGCAATTGTTGTACATTGTGCAACAATATATATGATTATTTCTAATAGATCAACATTTATTAATATGGAATAGAAGTGCCATTGTATTCTCCTCTAGTTTATTATTATTCCATTGTAGAACGTAGGTGAACGATTCACAGTTGCTCCATTATCTAATCTTTAGAAATTCTACTTTCAAACGATAATTTCCCTCACGTAAAATGTAGATAAAGTAATGATAGAGAGTAGAATTTTAAATGATGGAATAAGGTCGAAGTTTTTCAAATTCCAAGACTTAATTAAAATTGAACAGCACTATTATTTTCAACAGCAGTTTTTATAACCCTCTTTTTCATAGATACGCCCAGAAATATTTTGTGAGGTGTCCATTAACAGTGTCTGTGTGTAGTTATTGGCAATATCTAACTTTTTTCGCACCCTTCATAGTAATCGAATAAAGTTGACCATAAAAATTGTTATGACCCCAACTTTATACCCTAAACTTGTGTGATGTGTAAGATTCGAGTAGATGTATATATTTCCTGGTGCAATCAGGATTTATATAACAGAAGAATGTTCGTATAATTTTTGCATCTTTCGATGCGCGATTATTAATAACTCAGGATAGAAATATAAATAATTGTGAAGAAACTACTGCTTATCTCTCAATATAACATATTTTAAGCTTACCTAATAATCTCTGCAGAGGAGTAGCTGATTAATATACGTTCATAGGTAATGTGACCGAAATATAATATTTGGCAATTCAACAAAAGAATAAATGACATGGTTAATCAGTGAAATTGAAACTCATTTTTCAATCGACATCTAGTGAGATCATCATTAAAACCAACCTAACTATAAGAGGACATAAAGATCACAATGAAAAGAATCTCTCGTCTAAACGTGGGCTTCATTAATGGTTGACTCATTACCCACTTTGGTGTCAATCCAATGCATGTGTTTCCATATTTGCACTTTATCAACATATAGTCCTGTCAGAAGAAGATTAGAATGAAAATATCTTTGAAAATTTTACTGTTAATGATCTTTCACCTTAAATAATTTGCGATTAATTTGATGGTAACTTTCTTTAAAAGTTCTGTTACTGAAGTATATCTTGATCGTATCAGTTTGCGAATCTTATTATATTAAACATTACTGCGTGACGATCACACTTCCAAAATACTTCTAAATGTCTGTTGTCGTACCGCGCAAAATTGGGAAAAACTCTGTATGTATTATACGTTGCCCCCTCTCCTTACCTCACAGTTTCATATCGATAAATTGCATTTTTACTGTTTAAGGATTACTGCTAAATTTAGTCTGTGGTCACTTGGCGTACGGTCAACCAAATCATTGTTACTGCACTCAAAGAAGATGGCAGAGAATTTAAAGAGGTCCGATTTCACGTACTACTTGTTCAATCAATTATAAAAACCACACAATTTTATTAATCTGTGCAGCACTCAGATAAGCCCGGGCTCGAGGTTATTATGCTGCTTTATCTCCAGCCACATGTGCGTCATCCCTTCATAATTCTACAAGTTTGTCTATCGCAAAGTTACACTTCCTAAAAAACCCTTGGTTGGCATCTATTGAATGTGAACGAACCTCTTGCGAACACAAAGAAGAATAGTTCAATCAAGTGTTATGGGATGTGCATACTTCTGCGAAGGGCAGACAGGTGCTGCCCCGATATCATGAGTCTTTTAAAGTACTAGAGAGGGCCTGTGGACGTATTAGAATTTCATGCAAACAATACTCATTGCATTTTTCTTCGCAACTGCCTACCTAACATGTATCCTTTGGGAGGTTGATTTAGTGTAATGGAAATTAAAGACAAAAGATGAAGAAAGTTCATCTCAATAGCTCAGAGCATGGTCATCAAGTGACAAGGGAAAGTGCTGCTCACATATATGTTTTTAAAAAAGTGAAGTTAGAGGCGCCTTGTGGACTTAGGAAATTTTTATGCCAATAAGTAAGATTTGTAGGTGTCTCGGAAACTTTTCCCTAAGATACCATTTTGATGTGACTGGAAGTCGAAACTATGGTTTCAAAGAAATTATCTACAATGTGGAGATGTCCGTAATGCATGAACGGAGAGATGTCTGTGTAATGAGATAAATTTTAAAGGATTAGGGTTGACCTTGTGACCTATAAGTTTTCTAATCACAATAAGATACCACCTATAGTACTCATTTCGCCCACTTGAGGGGCCATGGTTGGATTTGCAACAGCTCGTTCTTGGGCATAAATCAAGTTTTAATTTGTTCTCTGCTGACAGAAAAAGATCTAAAATAATCTTTAGCACACTATGTTTGTTGCTTGGTCGTCTTATGGGTATCCAATGTCACTCTCGTGTTAACATCAGCCATTTCGCGCAATACTTATATGGTCCTGAACTTATTAACGAGTCCTTAGTTTGCCCATACGAACTTTAATTTGGGGATGTTAACAATGATGTCTTGACGTTTTATACCATTGTCATAAGCTGTATCTTTACTACACGAGGATTTTGGTACTACGGAAGTACTCCGATTTACTGAAATCAGATCAGATTGGGAGCTCACGGCGAGGTGTCCTCAACATCTCGGCGACCATGGTATGTGATCTACTCTACCTACTAAGGGCACCTTCGATCACATTCCCACATCCGTGGGTCTCCGTGTTTTGTCACCTACATCGTTATGCGATTTATATATGTGATTTTGTTTTTAGATTACGAGAGAGAGTTGATCTACGTTTCATTTATAGCATCGCCTTCTTATACACGGGATGCTATTGGTTATTTCATTATTGACAATATCACTTTCATTTCAATTTTAGTCGTCTCGGTGACCTTGCGAAAATAGAACATATAATAATTTACAAAGCCTTCCATATTGCTCATATTTATTAGAAAAATTAACGATTTAGTTTGAACAAGCGGCGTTAAAACGCAACAATCTTGTTCTTCGATCTAGGCGCTATGTACCGGTCCTTTCTCCAATTACGTTCACAAACAAACAAACCAACTTTTTGTTAATAGAAAAATCCTTCTCAGTATCCCCCAGCAACATTGGTCGTTAGAACATCCTCCAAGTACGAATTCATAGCCTTTCGATGTAAAAATAAATAAGTAATTATTGTAAAACTCAGATAAGATGTCTGGTTTATGGAATGACCAGTATTTTCTATAAACAGAGGTAGACCTAACATGACTAGTATTATAATGTCTCGATGATAGATAAAGGTTAATTCCAATACTAACCAATCTTTTTGTTTAAATGTCAAAACTTTCGGATTTACTGTTAATGGTCTATAAAATGACTGCGCTTATACAAATACACAATTGTACATTAAAGATACGAATTGCCTGTGAGTAGTGCCAAATACTTCCCAAACCTATAGTTTGGGCCCTTCTTCTGTCAATATAGATTATTGGTTCTAGGACAAACATTTATTATTTTCACTGATTCAGAAATTAGCAGGGCAACAAAGCAAATATATCATGTGTCAACAGCGAAACTGTGTTTGTGATAGCATTCTCTCTCTCGGGCATTCTTGGGATCCTTAATTTGTGTGTTTCAGGAATTCCGTGTCCTGATTTCCCCAGATTATTTTTTATTCATTATTTTTCATCTGATTGACCATCTTATGTTGACTATTTGTAATAGTTTTTACAAATCGCTTCGGTAAGTGCGTCATCAACCTTTTTCAATTAGTCTCTCTCAGTAAAGTCTAAATGATTCTCGACATGATACTGTAAACAAGACAGCAATATTGTACATCAGTATTATCCGGTCAAACTATGTATGCCCACAAGCACACAATCGCTAAATGAGCTCGATAAGATGAAATTTTACTATACTAGCAACAATGCGTAAAAAGTACTTGAACTGTTCATGCATAAATATCAAAGTATGACCTTCAATAATACTCCATCTCCCAATTTTCAAATACTTGCAATAGACGTTAATATCTGAAGAGCGTATAAAACAATGTTAAGATATTAAGATTTTTGAAGGTAATGTTATTGTGACTACATTTAAACAATATACATATTAACTGTTTCTTTCATGAGCAGTTTAATATTCATTTGCAATCTCAAAGGTACAATCGTTAAATTAATTAATGAACCTCCTGGGAGAAAGTTGTTAAGTGTTGACTAACAGACCGTCCTAATAGCAATCCAGGCTCGTGCGTGTTAACACTCTAAAGCTCGATCATGCTTAGAGACACATACTGTTAGTAGTGTTAGTGCGAGCCCGGCCCCAAGACCAATAAAACTTTGAGGAACATAGATTGTTAAGATTATAGAATTATTTCAAAAATTCAAGCATACTTTTGAATCTCCAAATTTTCAATATATTTACAAACTCAATTTATACATCAATTTTCAAGTTTTTCGTTCTTGACGTTGATTTTTCTCTTTAAAAACCTGTCAATGTTCTTTTAATAAAAAATGATGACTGTATACTCTTAATAGATATTAAAAATAACTCAGCTAATTTAGAACTTATATTTCCTTCTTGCTCAGTTTAGCTATGTCCTTGTGGGTGCCGCCGGGTTCAAATCTCATCAAAGTCTATCCAAATCACAGCTGTCACAAGTTTATGTGAGAAAAACATATAACTGCTCCTACATGAGAGTGCGTAATTAAGATACATGTACCGTCTATGCGACACACCATTTTACTCTCTTAAAATTGGTTTGCCAGTCGCTTCACCCGCACCCTCGGCACCATTAGTATTGATGTTTGTAAAATCTTCCGACAGTCGGAAAGGACTCACATGCCCTCTATATACAGCTACTAAGAAACGAATAGATACCTCATATAACCCACTCTGGAAATATAAAATATATTTTTTTCAATTATCACCAACAACCATCAAAGCACTGAACTTTTTAAAAATAGAATGTAAACTAACCTCATAGTGAAACTTCAATAATGTTTAAAAGGAACAGATGAGCTATCAATTAGCAGTATTCCCGTCTTCTTAAATAATGTGTCCCTGCACATAATTACAACTAAGTTATTCTACTCGCTAATTTACGTCATCAGTGGATTGTTCGATGTTTAATTAAATAACGCAAAAATTATAATAAGATATGCAAGCTATCTCTTTGTACGACTCAAAAAGAAATTATGAACTCTAATTGGCAAGAAATTGTTAGATCTACATAAATGTTGATTATAGTTTTATTCTAATATCCACCAAAGAATCTGAATAGACGTCTGTGACTTCACGTTTCATCAGAGGAGAAAAATTCGCTACATCTTTCACATCATAGAACCATTTACCAACTAACACTTACCCCCTGTATTCCCATACTAACAAATAGATTACTATTCTTCAACAAATTAAGAATATGGCTTAAAAAAAAAACCCAAGATGTGCGTCAGAATCGCTTTATCAATATTATTACTAAAATATATAACAGCGTCTAAATATCAAATTCATATATAATTTGGTTATTTCAAGAACATCTATTTGACAATACGGGATTATAATCAACTCGACAAATTGATTTTTTCTCCCCCTCTGGTTACTAGTAAATACCATTTCAAAAATTTAGTGAACAGGCTGAGGGCGATTCGTGGATGTGAAGCACGAATCCTTCTAAAATCCTATTCAAGTTTACATTTTGAACATCATATCGATATAATAATAATAAAGTATTTGATATGATTAATCTTGCAATATGTACGTATGAACAAAGATATGGGATAAGATAATACACTTGTGAAGTGTCATACTTATATCTTCCAAAATCATCCTCCTGTTATTACTGGTGCATTATAGTTCCACCGCATAAACTTACTATCTAATTATGTGACAAAATAGTATTCTAGAACTGTGACTCCTTTGCACAAAAAACAACGTGTTGCGCACCATCTTTATGCATTAGCCTACACTAATCAACAAAAGAAAAAGATGTATTACCTCACCTTCTACTGAATTCCTGCAATCGAAAATAATGCTGTCGATTTTGCCTTACCACAGTCATCTAAACGCCGAATAAAGATTTCCTCGCTGTAACGCATATCCCCGGCATATCAAGTCAAATCAGAACATAGAAATTCTGCATGGTTGACTTAGAGCATAATAGTGAGTGAGAGAAACTTCTACTACTCATTTGTGTCGCAAAGCGAAAGTCTGTATCGGGATCATTTTAAAGGCGAAAACATGTCTCATAGATTTTACTTTCTTCGTTAGATAATTTACCCACAATTACAGATTAAGTTTCAGGGAGGGGCAATAAGAGGTAACAAAACCTAAATTGTTCTTTTACACAGATAAAACTCTACTTGGCATGTTATATACAGTACTCAACACAAGGAAGCGTTGTGAGTGATAGTACCAGACATTACCATACCTCATATCAATAAGTTCAAAACACGACCTCTTGGCTTAAATGTTTGCCTATTAAATTATCAGTATATGAATACATTAATATTCCATTACTAATGAGGTGCAATATACACTTATTGATATTTTATATTTTTTATCAGAGCCAAATGTTAGTCTAAAAAGCTAAGAATAGTTTCGTATCTTCAACTATTGGTCTCTGCTTTTAGCATTCAATTAAAAACTTTACTGTCACTGGCAATTTTCCTCTCTGTCACTTTGTGATATAAAGAATAATGATCAAAACTTATAGTACGATATACTTATATTTTTTGATCTCTATTAAATGGCTTACTATAAGAGATAGATTTTCTCAAAAGGCTCCCACAAAGGATTGCAATCCGATTATGTGTCAATACGTCAAATTAATGAGATCCGAAAGCGCTCGGGTGCCAGCTTTATAATGTCAGCGCCGTTCAAGTAAAACTACTTAGAAATCGTATATTGAGTTATGAACGAGATCACATTAAGCGATCTTAGGAGTTTCATGATGAAATTTATCTTTGTATACGGTAATACTATATAAAACCACAAAAATATCATATTCTCTTCCCATGTAATATCGATACATATTTCTCCATTGTTATATTTTAGGATCATAAATATATTGAATACTATAAATGCTACTCTCCTGGAGTCGCGTTGAGCCATTGGCGAATTCATATCAAAAAGCCCCAAGAAATCTAGAAGCGTAGGATTAGAGAATAGTAAATTATTATTCCTACCCGGAATTTTGCTCCATACAATCTCTATTAGGTATACATCTTCCTCTATCATTCTTTGTGTGTATTTTGAACCGCTGTCTGTATGATTAATATTAAAGTTTTGGTGATAAATTACAAATATAATACAGTCAAGTCCCAGGAGTGTTCGGTTAGATGGTTCTCATATTCTTGGTCAATATAATTGTGTGGGTCAAATATACTGGTTATGTATAAAATACGTATTACAAACTGCGCACGTTCTGTGAACTTTCCTGTGATGCGTGCGAATACATGATTTATAAGATGAAGATAGAGAAGAAATGTCTTGGTATCAGGTTCTTATTCTCTCTCCTCCTCCTACACCCTATGTGCGGTGCTGCGCGACAATATGGAAAACGTTTCTGACTCTGAGGCTCATATAAGGCGCATACGACATCTGACCACTTCTATGTTTAAACCAATTTCTGTTGTTGCATTTCAATTACTTCACATGTACATATACTGTATCCAATTGCACTCGTTTTCTATACCTGGTTGTTGCGAAAAGAAACCCTACAAGATACATTGCATTTTAAGCATGTCAGATATTGTTTTTTAAATGGCAGATCGCCTGTGTGACCGGTCAACAGAGGATGCTTTCGTCCTCTTAGGTCCTTGATTCCACCTCTGGTTGTGTCCAGTATTTGGCTCTTCTCTTAATTTATTCTGTTATAGGTAATATGAAGATTGGATCACTGATTCTGTCATCTATTTCGATTTTTATACTGTGATTGTAGCACCAGTATGGGTCTCCCGGCTATCTTGATGACATTCTTCCTACGCGAGCTATGGTGCAAAATACGACCATCATGCTCATTCCACTACAGAAGGCCTGAAAAAAAAAACCTTAGACTTTTTGTTAAAATATGGTTGAAAGATTTAACCGATATGCAGGTTATTGAGGACCTATTCGTGGGCAATGCTTTGAAGCTATATAAATGTGCTTACTTTCTGTTATGCAATGTAATAACAATTGTCGTTCACCTATATAAGCAATAAGATCCATAACAACGAAATCGAAATTCTCTTCCAGTAAGTTCTTACCACGAATATATTTAAGGTCTTTCAAATTTCGATATTACTACCATGACATATAGTACTATGTGCTCGTTGGGGAATCACTAAAAATATAACAGATTCCCTTCATATTTTGAAGATATTCAGAATATAGCATTTCTTAGGAGCCCGTGCATTAATACGTCAAAATGACTAAGGAATTCGAAGAGGCCCTTGCATATCATGTGAGATAAAGCAGTACAACTGTGTCTTCCCACCCCCGAGAGAGTTCTTTGCATATACAACAACACAGATATAAAAATCCAAGAAGATTGGTTTAGCCCCAATGTTTTATAGCTTTTTAAGGAGAATGCAGTAATCTGAGGCACAACAGAAATTGGGTAAACAATTTTCGTGTCAATATTTATGGTTATTGATCGTTCGAGAAAGATTTTATTTTTAAAATAATGTTACGGAAGAAGAACACCAATACGAGCACAACTTGTCAGAAATAAGGTTAAAGTACCTACATTATATCATTGTAGAGAAACGACTGGGGTTTTACTCTGGATACATTTGAATAAAATCAAGAGATCCAAAAGGCCTCGGATACAAGAAAGAAATGATTTACGATTTGTCATGTTTCCTGTTATTTCATCACAATGTATGTCACGTTGTAAACCTTTCTTTGTTGATTATAAAATGGAAGTGAACAGTACATATAAATTTGCATTATCTGTACATTTCACATACTTAAATGATATTTTAATGAATGCATTCCTTGTACATATAGATGATGATATGCTAATGATGATGTATGGTGTTTATTGTTATATGAATTCATTCTATAGTGTACAGAAGAAATCATTGAATATAATAAAAACAATTGAAATTATCGAGAGTTGATAGACAGACCACAGTACTATATATCTGGATTAAGTTGTATTAAAAGTTTTCTATTTTTATCAATTTTTATTGGCATATTCATTGCAATAAATTCAGTTATTTTTACACTAGTAAGTTTTAAGTAGAAGTGATATTTTTAGTCGTGGCACCACTTGCTTTCGGAGAGATATCTGCAATAATAATGTAGCCCTCTTTTTTTTCGGAAGAGTGCTGCAACTCCATAGGATCTCCGTAATTGTGCGGATGCGGGAGTGATTCACTCCTGCAACAATTTTGATTATTTTATATATTTGCTGGGTTTCTGTACGTAAATGAAAGATTGTAACATATTTCAAGCTGAACTTCCGGTTGTCATATGCCCATATAAGGTAGTGTTTACATCAATGACTGGGCGATTTCGTCCGTATAACAACTTATCAAGTTTTTAAAAAAAAGATTAACTGATTTTTTTTCTACCACCATATAATTTTCTTTGTCGGGATGGTTCGAGTTCATGTGGAACAACTACATTTTCCAGCTGATTGCCATTTTGTGTTTTTAGTAGACTCCATCGTCAACTTCCCATATATACATCACCTGCATATGTTGTGTATGTCTCTCAACTTATTCGATACGCAAGAGCTTGTTTTGCGTATGATCAGTTTTTGAATCGAGGCAGGCTACTTACAGACAAGTTGTTGTTGAAGGGGTTTCAACAGTCATTTTTAAAGGCAGCATTTCGTAAACTCTATGGTCGTTATAACAATTTAGTTTACCAATATGACCTACCATTGAGTCAGGTGCTGTCTGATGTGTTTCGTAGTCGTTGTTAGGCCTTTTTTCACACACTGATTTGACTACGGATTGTTCCGTTTGCCTGATCGGGATTATGGGCTCGCGGCGGGTGTGACCGGTTGACGGGGGATGCTTGCTCCTCCTAAGCACCTGATCCCAATTCTGGTGTGTCCAGGGGTCCGTGTTTGCCTAGCTCTTGTTTTTGTCTTCTATTTAGGACTTATGAGATTGATCACTGTTCGTTATCTTTGTCTTTACATCCACCTCCGAGATCTCGCGATAACAAGCATGGCGGAGCAGACGAAGAATTTAGTATGCTGCACATGATATTTATATAAAAACATCTTAGTTAGACATGCCCAAGCAAAACGTAGGTATTTTATAATAAAATAATTGATGTAAACATAGACAAATATACGGTGCTTATTATGGATTATTCAGCAGAAGATTTTACACCATTACGAAGATCCTACGGAATTGTAAGCCTCTTCCTAAAAACGTCAGAATAAAAAGAATTCGGAGAGGGCTACATTATTGCAGCTACTGAAGAAAGAGGGGGGTATTTGTTTTCTTTGCTTGCAAACTTACCAGCATGATTCTTATAATACATGTACATCGTGTAGAGCAAGTTTTGGCATAGATAGGTTGTACATGTTAATAGTATTGATCACAACGCAAATATCCATTCCATATTGTCGGCATTTATTTGATAACCCAAAATGAAATTTAATTAGAAAGATATAAAACATTACCTAAACCACATTTAGTGAACAAATAAAAGTGCAATGGTCGCTAACCGTTTGGTTCATTCTAGAGAGATATACACAGTTGTTATGTTGATAGTAGTTGTGGAGGTGATGCTGTAGCCAAACTGCAGGTTTGTGTCGATGGGGAAAACTAACGTTTCTTTTCGCAACAAACGCCAATTTTCGATATTGAGTCAGATCACGGAATCAAATGAAAAGCGCGTTCAAACGAACGTTTCATCCACTAGAAAATGCATTCAGTGTACTTTTGTTTGGTTCATTACTATCTCAGAATTAAGATCAAATTCAGACATTCCTTAATTTGCATAGAAATAAAACGTCAGATTATATGGAATTTCTGATAGCGATATGGAGGTTAGAGGTGTCTTAAAAAACCTAGTCTCCTACAAGTACTTGCAAATTTTTGTCAAAAGTTTAAATATGATAATTTGAATGTTTTCTGAGAAATTTCATCCACGGGGAGGATGAGGAAGGGTCTTCGATAAATCCCATAAATTTATGCACGGTTTTTTTTTTCAGATGTAATACTTTGAGAACATATTGTACTTATGAAGATATTAAGTTCTATGCCTTTTGCAAAGTTAAACTACATTGAAACGAAAACATCTCTCAATTTATGAAAGTGACTATATACTGTATAGATTGGTCGGATTTTTTTTTTTTTCATTTCAAGTAAAAGTCATTAGTTTCATCTTATCATAACGATATCATGTTTTTCATTTGAATATGACCTCATTCATAAAGAAAAAATTCCATAAAAATGTTGACAAATACATAACTTTAATACTTAATATCGTCACGCAATTTCATACAATTATTCATAAGAGTTAATGGGGGTTATCATTATCTAATCTTGTATATTTTCAGAGGGGGCTATTCGGCATTTGAAACATGCTAATACTTAATTTTGAAAGGTAATAATTAATGCATATATTAAGAATAATTTTATCTGTTCTCTCTCAATTGTCGCTTTATTTAGGTATCTTGACATTTTCATGCTGATTGTAATAAATAGAAAGAAAAAAAAATCTAGAAATAATGATATTAGAAAGTTCTTAGAAAGTTTTAAACCATGCATGCAAGGTCAAACAAATTTAGAAAGTATGGTTCTCGATAAGCTGAGGTGTGTATTACGTATAACTGTCCCTTTCATCATGTTGCTTACATCTTACGTAATGCACTGTGTAGAATCACACATGAACAATCTTCGCTCAGATTTCTGTCTCTTGCTTTATTTTATTTGAAATCATTATATTTGATTATATATTGATAATATATATCAATATAATACACTATAACACACCAAACATTACTCTTACTTTTCTAGCGTGCGTGGGTTAATTTGAGCTTATCTACTTGACAAGTATTCTAGCAAGCATGTTCATATAAGTAATATAATTCCGGATCCTTAATATTAATCAAACCAACGTAAATCTTGCCTGATTAGTATTATATCCTGAAAAATGAATCATATTTTTCCATTGCGTTGTATTGAAGAACTGCAACTTGCATGAAACGGAACAGGGAGAATATTACATTTAAAGGCTTCGTTTTTGTGGTTTTGATATTTTTAAATTTAGAATGCTCAAGTGATAAATAAAATACACCTTTATGCTAACTACAGATATGCACTTGAAAAAAGATTAGTAACACAAAAGATGGCACTATATGAAATGGATTTTCGATGACAAAAACAGGTTTCATCCTTGTTTCAGTATGATAAATTGATTTTCATACATCAGTGTAATCTATAATTACTTTTTGGAGGTTAATCTTAAAATACGAGAAACTGAACCTCCTGACCATGGATGGAACTCTACTAGTCATAGTGACTACATCGCGTGACTGTATTACAGTATTGCTTTACATTAGGTACGGCCACTGAGATATGTGCTGTGGTAGTAAAGCTAGAAACATGAACCTCTTAACACGGAATGGTCACAAAATTTCCAAAGACAGTTCTGGGCAAGCTCCAACGTGTTTCAGACACTGCGCACGTCTGTGGATGCATGACCCTCGTTACGGGTACCATCAATAGACACCAAGAACTAAGTATGAGGAGCTACATTGGTTGCCTGTGCAGTAGGTTTATGGACAAATTATAAGATACTTACGTACACTTACAAGCTTTACATAATGAGTGTCCAGTTTATATCCAAGCGATTTCTAGAAGTATATAAAGCCTGCCCGAAATCTTAGGTCGACAAAAAAAACATCGGTCACTCTTAGTACTGTTAGTCCAAAAAGCGGAACCGTTCCTTAGGGGGATCGATTGTGTTCTAGATCAATAAAGCCCCAAAATGTGGAATGCCTTCCCAAAACATGTACAGGGACTGTAGTACACTGTGGTGGCTTTCAGAGGAATCACTGACAAACCCACATTTTTTTCCATCAAGCGTTCTTTCAGGACTCAATTTCAGTTTAATAAGATTAAATTTTGTCTTGTGCTGACTGTGCGTTTTTAATCTTTCTATTCTTGTAATGTTTGGTATTTTTTTCTTATCCTACTTAATGTTTTAATTGTATTATAGATAAACGAGTAACTCGTGGTGCGTGCGTGTACCTCATTACATTTCAATATGCTTGAAACTGTGAGTTTATTCTTTGTTTTAATTTTAGCGTATTTATTGTATCTGGTTTTTCAGGAAGAAAAAAAAACCAAAAAAACAAAAACTTGGTCATCGATCTTAATAGTAATGTTTTTTTTTGGTGATTTTATGGTCTTATATATCTATGACTGAGTAAATCCTATTATATACTATTGTATTTGTGACAATCAACCTTTTGGCGTACATGTCTGTTGAAAAGGGTGTCAATTATCAGAATATGGTATTATTATTATTTTATTATTATTAGAATTAATAAATTCAGTCAAGCTTTGAAAACAGATGTGGATTACTGTAAGGATCTTGAATTTGAAAGAAATGAGAGAGAGAAAGAGAGAGAGAGTACAATGAAAGTCGAAAGACGTAAATACCAGGGCCGTGACCAGGAATTTCCAGTGGGGGGTGCACAAGACTAAAGCGAGGGGTCGACAGCTGGTCCAGGACTGGCCGTGGTATGGGATCCAGGAACGAAAGCCCACGGAACTCTGAGAGGTTTTAAGCATTCTCATTTTTAAAAGGGGGGTGCACTTGCACCCAGTACACACACACCCCTCTGGCTACGGCCTTGAATACTTCAGGATCCAGTTGCTCTAAAGTTAGATAAGTTTAACTGACAGTTAAGGTAGGTCACTCCTCACATAGGATGTATCACGATTTTTTTTAGAAGTAATTTTTAGGTATCTACCCATATAGCAAAGCTCAAAATGAAAAAAGAAAATTGGGGATCAGTGTGCATTTTATTGAGCAATGAAATTGATATGTTTGCACGTAGATTGTAGCTTTGGTATAATTAGCTCTCATCTCAAACAAATTATACTACATTGTAGATGTAATGATGTCATTGAGTTTGATTTTATTCCATGCCAAATTGCTAAAATAAGACATAATATTATGATTCTAAAGATTTGCCCAGTTATGCCTCGTGCATTATCAAATGACTTTTTTGCACTAAGGAAATGCTATAATTTAAACATTGGAAATCTGAACAGCCAATGGAGTATTTTCGAATATCAAGCTTTTAATGAATATAGTGCTAATTTGTAAAATGTTGCATGCAGCTTTAAAACAAAAAATAAAAAGTTTTGGGTCTTGGTGATGTTATTAAGGGACATGGAAACGTTTTGAGGCTATATTTTAGTATTTGCATTTTTAATGTTTAAAATGCTTAACCGAGTCGTTTTTAATATTCAGCAAAAAATTGAATGTTAGTTGTTTAGTTAGATGTAAGATACAGCGCTCACAATTCTTTGTTATGTAAACAAGGCTCGTGCTTTGTTAGCTCAGAGCGTGTCTATGCCCCTTTCATTTTAAGATATGGGCCAAATCATGCAAATTAAAATCAGAAACAAGGTTGATTTTGTCCAGATCTTTCTAATACATTTCAACTTTTTTTCCAAGAAATTGTTTTTAAACAAGATTAAAAAATATTTGAAGCTATAACAAGAATCATGCATCAAATTTCCCATTATATGAGTTGTAGTTAGGCCATGTATACTGGTAGTTGTATGTGCTTTTTGAGTTATTTTTTACATAGGACAGTTGTATGTATGTTAATTTCCTATTACACTGTTCAGTGATTTTATTTTTGGCATGTTAATAAATGCCCAGAACAACACAATTTTCTATTACACTGTTCAGTGTTTTTAATATTGGCATTTTAATAAATGCTCATAAACAACACAATTTGAATTACTTTTATTTCTTGGGCAAAAAACAAAGCAGAGTAGACTTTGGTAGAAAGACTTAATCAGTCTGTGTGTTTTATAGCCTGAGACGATGGTATAATGATCACAGTTAGAACATTCTGAATTGATAAAAATTGGATGCATGTATTTTGAGAATATACTTTTGTATATCTTTCCACCACAAAATATAGTCCGTCGTAAATCTTTTTTTATTGAATTTATACGCGATTTTGTCATTTCCTGCTGTATTTTTGGCATTGCACAATTCAAATGTGTTGTTTAAACCCAAACCCAACTGTAATTGATACTTTTGATACATACGGATCTCAAAAGCTGGCGAGTTACCTACCCTAACGTCTAGTTAACGGGAAGTTAACCGTCTGTTAAGTTAACTAACCTATTGATCGTTCAACTGAGTCCTGACGACATAAGAACGTTTTTAACTATAAATATTCCGTGAGCATTTTGACAAGAATAAGGTTTATTACGAGATGAACAACTGATGATAGCTGTGGATGAAGAAAATCAATGCCAGAAGTACAGTCTTGTAACATTGAAAGACCTTGTACTTGTGATTTTGCATGCATCTACATGTGTATGTGTGATCCTTCTAGTGATAAAACATCGCAACCTTACACACACACAGAGAGAGAGAGAGAGAGAGAGAGAGAGAGAGAGAGAGAGAGCGAGAGAGAGAGAGAGAGAGAGAGAGCGAGAGAGAGAGAGAGAGAGAGAGAGCGAGAGAGAGAGAGAGAGAGAGAGAGCGAGAGAGAGAGAGAGAGAGAGAGAGCGAGAGAGAGAGAGAGAGAGAGAGAGATTATCAATTATGAGCAGGATACCAAAATTTTCTGCCTTCCGATGGACTGGTCAATATGTGTTGATATGCTTCTATTGAATAAAATTTACTTTTCGGGTTTTAAAAGGATCACATTTGACATGGACTTGTCTTCCTATAAGTTTATAAAGCTTTCCTGGATAAAAGTACCCTGTTGATAGTGTACATCAAGATCACTTCCTGTGTAGAGCATTGAAGAATGCTGAGGTAGATTTCAGATAGTTTCTTGACCCAATCCAAGTTCGCATTCTATATCTAATGAATTATAAACTAATGCTATATACTTCTAATATTTCTTCTTGAAAATTGTAACAGTATTTTACTTACATTTTGATCAGTATATTCCTCGCCATATAACTGTATGTTTATTTCAGTTAGGAATAAAGTTACGCTAAACATATGAGGCAATAAAGCATTAAATCAAACAGCATGGAAATATATCTCTCCAATGTTTGACAGAAAAGGTCAGATATGTTGTACGAATTTTCCAGTATAAAATCCAGAAATGTGACGATGTAAACAGATAAACTAGTGTATAGTTTCGTTCACGCGACACTATTTTTCGTTCTTTCTCAAATGGCAAACGAAGTAAAGCTTGATTTATGAACACTTTATTCTAAAAAGAAGCACGAAATTTGATACCCACGAAAACTAATAATCTCATAGTATGTCGTGCGCGTCTGTTTTACAATACTACTGTGAAAATATACGATTTTGAAATGACAAAGTTCTTAAAAGTACATGTGAATAGATGGAATTTATATATCAATTAAAGAGGTTCTAAGGTGATGTTTAGAGTGATGTCAATTTTTTGGGAAGTGTATTTTTGATTTCTACCTTGAAAGAGAATCGGGAAATTAAAAAGAAAAATTTGAGTTTTCATGCTTGTTTTCTAGCTACAGTGTTTAAAACATTACCTTTTTGCACTTTTAATTACTCAAGATTTATTCATTTAAACTCCA
>CAJDSM010037001.1:3270-16496 GCA_903981925.1 Ostrea lurida
GATACTCATAGATGTGTTTGTCACCGATTTTTATATTATAAAATCAGGACTACAAAAAGAAAACATAGCTGTACTAGGAAGTTAGTAATATTCATACGACCGCATATGTGCAGCACACGTCACTGTGGCAGCGCGCGCGTGGTGGTGTTTTCCGCGTTGTATGGTCCGATCTGTGTTCGGGGCTGGCTCGGCGGTATCAATTAAGGTGCTTACTAGGACGCGGAATTATAATGTAGCAGAACACTAGTCTAATCTGCTGTGCACGTGCATTTGCTGATTTGCAGAATTTGGCTTGACTCCATAATCAGTGGACTTCCACCTCGTCTCGTTAACGTAGCTGGTATATAATAGGGCATAGTATGTGATTGATAATTGAGTAACTGCATATTCTTTCATGATCGGTAGATGAATTGGATGACGAATGCTAGAATTGTAATATATATTATCAGTACGGAATGAGGGGGGAACATATTTATTTGGCATTTGTTTGTTAGCCATGTCGGTTGGTTTTGGATTAGTTTTTCCACACTTAAAGGGCAATGGCGTGCTCTGGTTTTCTCTCTGTTCCAAGAGCTGATAGGTAGGACCTGGTAATGTGGATTCAGGGTTGTAGCGTGGGATAACACCTTCTTAGATTAGTCCAAATGAACATTCAGGGACCGTTTTTCAGAACACAAAGATCAGGAGTGGGAGGGCGTGTAAAATGGAGATAGTCGGACTTCTGCGGACGGGGATTTCTTGGTGCTTAAGGGAAATATTGAACACTCGTAAATTCGGCCGTTTTGCAGGTCCACGTTCATTATGGAGATGGAAACTGTAATGGGGCTAAGAATAGATTATTTTTTAGTTCCTACAGAATTGTGCGTATCACTGCCTTCGCGCTCTTATTATTTCCGCCTGCCCATCCTCACCCTCTGCCTAGCGCCAGGGGGATGGGAATTATCCTCGTGTGTGGGATATGGTTGAGTAACTGAGATTTATTGGCATGAGTAATTCTCCGTAAACGGGTCGTTGCACTTTAGTATTTGCAGAGTTAACGAGTCAATATTAAACACCATGTTATGAGTGCTTGTAGTCCACGCCATTGACAAGCATAATTGTCTCCTTGCCAATAGTGCCGGACATCAAGACAACGTGAAGGGTAATTGAATAAGAACGACCATGCCACATACCTAAGTTAAAGGGTCGGGTATGTGTCGATTGTCCTTGCAGTTGTAAACATAGTGAACGCAGTTGGGACGTGTGCGGGACAATTATCAGTCATCTGGTGGAAGTTTGGCTGAAAGGAAGTCGCCCCAATTAAATTGGCAACTTTCATTGGTCATTGATTATAATTATGGCAGACGTAAAGCGGTGAAATGACATGCTTTTAATAGTGATGGCATAGGTTTATATGAAGTGAATTTGTGAAGAGGCTACTGCAAGTCTGTCATGTGATGAAGGTAAGTCAAACTTCCTGTCTGGCCAATTTTGGTCATTTTCTGTTTACTGTGATCAAATTATAACGTTTTATAGTTTTTACACCGTCCGTGTTAATGTACAGGGCGGGCTTTGAAAGTTTCATTAGCAATTAGTTTTTTTCCATTGATTAGAGAAAAAAAAGTATGCCCTGTGTACGAACTTTACAATAAGTTATTAGTGACATCTATTTATATCGGGCAAAATATGTGGCTGTGTAGGTTATTTGATGATAAATTCAAGCGCCCGTTGTGGAGTCCCCCACGGCGGCGTCTGAAGCGTTACAGCCGCAGTCGATGAGGAAACGTGTCCAGCTGTGTCAAATCGGGGTTAGAAGTGGTCGTGTTCTAGTGAATTCCGTGTAAGTAATATCTGGTGGGCGGTGCAATGCGACCTTTGTCCTTGTCACTTGTATCTTTTCCGATAACAACAAGATATTTAGCATGCGGTGAGTTGGTGGTTGGTGGAAAAGAAAACAAAAATTGCGGGTTGGTGAAGTGTGGCCTGAGGTCACCCCGGTACGGTACAGCACACTTTGATAGATTTAAGATCAACGCAAGTGAGTTGCAGGGGGTATAATTTACTAAAATTGATGGTTTCAAACACCCATGTCGTGCTGAGTTGCAAAGGGGTGCATTTGGCCATTGCTTAGAGCGGAATGATTATCTAGGTGTCGATAAAAGTTAAAGAACACTGTCGTTAGTGTTTCTGGGGAGCGGTTGGGTGGGTGGATTGGTAGGAATAGGCGGGTGGCTTAGTTGTGTGTGAAATGGTACTCCGCACAAACAGCAAGCAATGCAGCGTTTGAGTCTTTTTATTATTTAAGTACATTTTTTTTTTTTTGTTGTTTTCTCCTTTTTTTTTTATATCGCGGACTTTTTTACATTTGCTTTTTTTTTGCGTCTTTCTTTTTTTTTTTTAATTTTTCTTTTCCCATCTTTGTATTTTTTTTTTTCTTTTATTCTTTTTGTCATATTTTGATTTTTATTTCTTTTTCTTGTGTTGATTGCTTTCCATTAGTTTAGTAAGTCCTGATTTCTCTGTTTTGTTCTTTCTTTTTCCATTTTTTTTTAGTTTTAGTTTTTACCCTCTCTTTTATCTGTGTTCCGATTCTCACCTTTTCTTTTTTTGAAGAAATTCCCCTTCCCTCGCCCCCTATATTGATTTCGTTAGTTCTTTTGAAATTTTTCGCTTTAATTTGTTTCTTTTTCAATTGTTATTTCCACACTGTGTTTCCGACTCTGTTTTATTTCTTTTCCGGGGCGTGTGGGCGCTGGTATTCAAACCAACAAGACTAAAACATGACTTGTCAACACGTTTGACGCGACGGAGCCCGCACGATTGAATTAAGACATTATAGTCGCGAGTATCAGAGTGTGGCGTGACAAATATTGAAAAGGGAAACGATCTAATGCTTAGTGAGCATCTCTAGTTGTCAGAAAGGTAATGTGTTAATAGCTCTCCGCTCTGATTCTAACAACACAGTTATACTGAAGGAGAAATCTGTTCTAAAAGCACCACTTGCTTGTGATGTTCCTTCATGGACAATTTATTAAATGGTGAGATTGGGCAATTTTCGGTGGTGATGTATGGTGGCCCGGTAAAACAGGTCTGCAACGCAATATAGGGGCAGCCCGAGTGGCATGAATGGCTCCGTAGTAGCTTGACTTACTGTGAGGGGCATGGTTACGTCTGGTATTTCCTATTGAGGCAGGAATGATCCAAGTAAGCGTCTATCAGTGAAAAGAAGAAATATGCGGGTGGCTTGAAGCGGAACATTCGATTGTATTATTGACTGTAACGGTTATTTGCCGTATTAGTAATATGTATCCATGTCGATGTCGTTCAATAGTATTATCCAACGAACTAGAAAATTATAATGGACATCATCACAGAGTCTTCGCGCCTCATTTGTTCTGCTTCTTGTGTTTGGTATCTTGATTGGTAAATCCTTTAGTGAGACATTGACAGTAACAACCCGGCCGCACCTACTCCAACGTATGACAAAGCGGGAGGCGGACTTCTCATAGCTTCCGCCATCGTCAACGTTGCATTATATTGTTAGCAATTATCTCAGTCAACAAAGTGTTAACCAGTACCGGCATCCGTGTGTAGATGCTCTATTATCCTATGTTCGATATCGTTTTGCAAGAGTGTTGCTGCGTTATCATTCACTTTCTTTTGAATTCGAAAGCACTAGCTACTTTTTACATGATTAAGTTTTTTGGTTGCTATGTTGGGGTTTCTACAATCTACGTTTAAAGGCAGTCATTTCGAGAAATTTCTATGGTTCGTGTTTAAACCACCAAATAACAATTTAGTTTACTCAGATATGACCTACAATGGCTGTCATTGGATTTGTTTTTTTTCATAGGCCTGTGATAGTTTTTTATTTTTTTATCTTTTAAAGTCCTGTTTTTCTTTGTTTCCACACCTTGATTTGATCTAGCGGATGGTTCCAGTAATTCTGTAGTTTATTGTCTTGTTATTCTAATATTATAACTTTTTTTTCTCTAAGTAAAACAATGGACTCCCGGCGTTTTATGTATGAGTTGGTGTTTTTTTCGTTGGTTTTCACTTTGATTTTCTCCCTGGGGTGCTAGTTGGTTCTGGGTGTGACCGGTTACATGAACATGTGGTATAGCTTTACTTTCCTTTCCTAGGTAGATGCAATTTGACCCCAGAAATTTCTTTTTTATTCTCCTCTATATTCTTTGTTGTAGTTTTTTTTCGCTCCCTCTGCTTCTTAGTGTTTTCACATTTTCCTGTTTCAATCTTTTTTTTTTTTTTTTCTTCTTCTTGTTCTCGTTTCAGGGGTCCGTGTTGCCCAACCTGTTTTGTGATTTCTTATTCATGTTGTGTGACTTTGTCGAGATTGATATGTTTTCTGATCTTGGATGTTCGTAACGTGCCCTGGTATAACAAAAACGTCAGAAAATCGTGTGATCACATGACCACGGCCTTGCCGTTAATTGATCAGGGCGCGGTTACAAAAGTCATTGATTCTTTTGTGCATCAGTGGTCTTGGGCGGCCTTGTTAGTATATTAGTCACGTACTTTTTGCGGCGCCACCGCACCTTTAAGTGTCGGCTCTGGGCCCGCGTATAGAAATTGACCACAATGACATGTCAGCTTAGTATTTAATGTTGTGACCATTGATTGGTGGCTTATTGTATTATCACCGTTTCAGGCTCTTGATAATCTTTGATAATGTTATTTTCTTAATTGGACATCAATTCCAATTCCATTCTTTTTGATTAAATTGGAAAAAAAAAAAAAAAAAAAAAAAAATAAGTAAAAAAAAACATTAAAAAAAAAAAAAACAAAAAACAAAAGAAAAAAAAAAAACAATATTTAAAAAGAGACAGGATTCTTTAAATAGATGTAAGATTTAACTACTTACATACAGGGATGTAAATGGCCGGTTCCATGTTTGATAATGAAAAAACTGAAGTTTTACAGTTGGAGGATTGGTTATTTTCTTTCAATTTTCAGCATAACATAAAAATCCTTGGTAATCTTTTTTTATTTTGTTGTGAAACATTGCATAATTTTTAGGCAATAACATCTCAATTACTACTGATAATAAGGACCATAATTATTGAAAGTCGGGAAAGTGAATAGCGATTTTACGAAATTTCCTCATTAATCTAGTTTAGTTTTCTTACTAATAATGAGATATCGATTTTCAAACCATGACATCGCCTTGCCCATGTTGTTTGCGGAAGATCATGGCTCTTTGAGAAATCAGTTATGTGTTAATTTCCCACGTGTAGTGGCGTTGTAATACATTTTACATTTGTCATTTGTTGGGACTCCTAGTCAAAGATTAAAGATAATATAACATATTGTTAGTCTTTTTATATTGGGGGGTCAATTTTCTCTGATCCGTTTCTTTTCGTCTCTAATTTTTTTTTTTTAGGTGGGTGGGACGCAAAATAAAAACATAAAAATACTTATTCTATCTTTTTTCCTATTTTTATTTGTTTTGTTTTTCTTTTAGGTTTTTTCCCCCTCGTTTTATATAAAATTGTTTTTCCTGTTATTTGTCCTCTTTTCTTGTTTTAACCAGATCTTCGTGAGCAGCTTTTTTCTGCCTCTCTTTCTCTCTAGTTTTTTATGTTTCTCGGGACAGGAAACGGGAAAGGAGAAAAAAACTGGTTCATCTCTATTTCGATGGATAAATAGCAGCTGGCGTGGTCTTGGTGTTAATTAAGCAGTGTGGTCCTGTGTACATTACAGGGTATGTTGGTAGGACTACAAACTTGGTAAATGATGCATTGTCTAGTGTCTGCCACCTGGTGGTGAGGACTAATTGAAAGATTGATTGATCGAATGAGATATCTGATATATTAGATTGGACTGGGTGATTGTCGAGACGTTGTTGTATGCCTGCTTGACCGAATTAAAATCCGTCAAGTGAAGGTTTATTGCACAATAGAGAGTTGTGTGGGATTTGCTAATATTTACTGTTGAAAATTGCATTACAGTTTAATTTGGTGTAATTAGCATGAAATCCGAAATGATCTGATCCGACTGTGCGTGGTCGGTCTCCCGCCATTTAATCTTAAGCATGCAGCGAAGCCACAACGAACGACATTACAGATTATTAATTGAAGAAATATAGGATTTAGATTAATTTCCCTTCCTCAAGCGCAGGCTTTACAAATGCCTTGTACCTTATATCATTTTGATTATGGACTTCGAAGCGGGTATTACTTATTTCTTATTATTCAGAAACATCATTACTTTTTGATATCATTAGCCAGTGAAAAATTATAGAGTGTTTTGCACAACAAATTTACTTAATCACTGTTGTTGTTTTTTATTTGGATGCAGAAGGTCAGCCTGAATTCCCTGCCCCATTGCCTCTAGCGTCCGAGCCAGGGACCAGGCTAGTGATCTGAAGGTACTCTATTACATTCGATAGTGGCGAAGCTTTCATCCCCCGACAAAGACACAAAGAGAGACATTTTATTACTTATAATTTTAATTTTCTAACGTATTTTTTCAAAAATGATTCTTTCCCGTTTGGAAATGAGATACGCTGTAATTGATGTAATATATTGCACTTGTTGGTAAAGATAATTCCCAAAACGTAGACTACCCTATAAGATCTCGTCAGCAAGAGTTCGCACAACAAAGGATGGTTCCGGTGCAGTAAAATCAATGTCACCTTTGAATTGGCTGGGTTTTATCTGTTTTTTCTTTTTTTATAATTCACCTTGTGTTGATGATCTACTCTGAAACCGATAACTATCATCGTATGTTTGTTCTCAAATTTCACATAATGAACAGCGTCCCCCAGATCGTCAGTACCGCCTGATTCTAAAAACGTGATATAAATTAGGCTACTTACTACGTAAAATAGATACACCTAGACGTCAATCGTATGTTGTAAAATGACCTGTCAGAGTTAAGAAAAAATATACTTTCACAAACTTGATGATGGAATCGGTCCTGACTCGTGGTAATAAGTACAAGTGGTAGATTGGTTTCTGGTGTCCCCGGTACGCTGTAACAACACTCCATGTTTTCTTATATCAGGTGTTTTCTGGTGAAGGCAGAGGGAACGGATAACTCTCAGTGGTTTTGGGTGACGTGTGGAATCAAAACAGTTCGTACAAATGTATTACAACACTTCATTTGCACTCCAATAACTTCATACTTCCATATCGTAACAAACTATATTGGCCGTTTCTCCGATGTCGTCGAAAAACCTTAATTATGGTAATCTTCGGTCTACATAGCCTCTCTCTAAATTATGATAATTCAAATCCTTTTATGCAAAAGCTCGCTGTAATCATAATTTTTAATACACGATAACTGTAATTAGAACCCTCAAAACTTTCTTACTAATCATCCACCATTTTCAAATTTTAACAGGGAAATCGATTTTGGAACCGTTAATCGTGTCTAGTAATCAGATATGTTTTTGGAGCCATAGCAGACACATGCTTGTGATTACATCTGAACTTTTCGTATGAGTCGTTGGTGATGAGACAATGCGGTTAAGGCGTGATTGTAGGATTAAGGATGCTACTGGAAAAAATAGATTGATGAGTTAGTGACAGCGAGTATGGCATTTTCAGCATCCTATTTATCAGCATTAATTCTGCTAACATGTCGGCGATTATGGCCATATACGTTATTATTATACGTGTAATCCGTTTGATGTAATAAGGGTTTTTTTGTGCGTATGTTGGGGTTTTTTTCTCGTTCACTTGATTTTTTTTTTTTTTTTTTTTCATAAATTACAAATCATTATTATTCAATATTATCTTTTTTAATCTTTATTTCATTACTGCTATTATTTTAATTTTTGGCGTTCTCTTTTGCGCTTGTGGAGTGTGGTGGGTTTCCTCTTATTTCTGTTTTTCGTTTGTCTTGTTGTTTCTTCACGGGGGCGGGGGGGTATTTTGCTCGTGGTGGGGTAGTATTTTTCGTTATTTTTAAGCATGTTATATAGCAAATTGGATAAAAGCTCCTTCCAACTTAATTATCTTCGTTCACTAGTACTGATTCTTGTCTTCCTTAAATATCTATATAACGCACGCTTTATCTCAGAGTTTTAAGATACATTAGTCTATCTTACTTAAGAGATACTAGTTACACGACTGTTTTTTTCTTTTACAATGTTATGTCCTCGATTTCCTCATCTATTATGTTGCATGAAGGCTGATAACCACGTCGGGGAATTTGTTACGAAAATAAATTTGCTCCTTCATCCAGATTTCAGACACAAAAATTAAAACCCATTCCATGATCTATTCCAAACCCCGATTCTCCTGGTTAATCTACCTTATAATAACGTCCCGTGAAATCTCTGAGGCATAGAAGCTGTGATGCCGTATGTTTGTGTCTTCACAAATAAAAAGTTCGGAGACAGATATGAAGAATAACGCAGTACTGTACTCCTGTTTAAGGAAGAGAGCCAGAGAGAGAGAGAGAGAGAGAGAGAGAGAGAGAGAGAGTAGAGAGAGAGCAGAGAAGAAGTTGGCAAAAACTCTCACGACAAACAAATTTACACGCTCTTTTAGGCAATATATGTTTCTTTTATGAAAAGGACATCAATGTACTGAATAATCACGTCGCTTCATTTGCAACATATTTCAATGAAGTCGTGTCTTTTTCTTAAAGCTTAGTTTTTTTACTTTCATTTTCCTGTCTGTATTTCTCAGTCTGTAGACATAAGTAGTACCATATTTTACAAAAGATTCATTACGCGCAACTGTCACTCATCTTGCATCGGCAATTCATCGGAAATGGTTTCAGTGTCATTTTACATAAATGGTGTACCCCGGATTAGTCAAAAAGCAACATATCATCTGAAAATCGTAACAATTTTTGTATCTAAATAATATGCAGTGTAGCCGTTGCTGTTCCCTCTGAGGTTATTGTCTTTTAATAATGAAATTGCTATTGCTGTATCCTGATAAGATTGGTCCTCTTCTAATATAAAATGTCATTGTTTGTCCCCTGAATTAATATCTTCTGTATTGATGAAAAAAATTTTGCTCTTTCATCTTCCGTTTTGATGATGCAAAGATTCTTGTTGGATGAACAGAAACAAGTTCAATTTGGTGTCCGTCCGTCCGGATGATGCTTATTCAGCTCGTTTAACCCTGTGGTATATAAATGTTTTATTAATTTAATAAAACATTGAACCTATGTTTATCAGCCCATTTACAAGTACCTAATATAAATAATTTTCAATTTTTGTTTCTTTCTTTTTTTTTTTGCTGGTATTTGTTGCTTGTTTTTGCTTTTCGTTGTTTTTGTTTTATTTTGTGTGTCGTTTTTGCGGAAGTGTCTCTTTCACTTGCATGAAGTAGACACTTTTGTACTACATAATGTACTATATGATATACGGTATGGTTACACTTGAAATAAGGACCGGTTGCTCAAATCCTTTTCCTATATTTGAGATAAAATGTTTTTATAAAATAAACCAAGTTCAATTTCATGACATTTGCTTGCCCCCAACAGTTTTAAATGTGTAGTTGAAACACCGTTACCACTGTATACAATGTTCCAAACTTATGTTTGTTAAACCTTAAACTTTTCAACTATCCAGTCCTTCAACAAATTACCCAGCACTGAATTTATCAAGCCATAAACCTAAGATGTCACGGGTGTTACGAACGAGTAATCAGCATCACAAGAGGACAAAAGGGGCGGAAAAAACATTTTTATAAGTTCCTTTTTAGCCTTTTTGTTAGCTGCATCATCCGCAACCTCTACATTCCATGCCGGGACGATTTGGGGCGCCTGCGTCATCTGTTTAATTCAAAATTACCCGGGTAAGCAGCGAGAGGACATGCAATTTCAAACCGCGAAGGTCGCCGTCTGTGATTTTTGTGAGATGAATTTTTGTTCTAAAATCCGTGGTGTGTGATACGGTGAGACCGCTATTTGCATATCTATTTGCGTAAGCCGGATGACAATGAGAAAAAAAAAGGGGCCCCGCCCCCCCTCCCAACAGAAAAGAGGTCCAAAATTCGGAAAAGGGTTTTTTGGGGGGGCAATCCAAAAAGGGGGCCAACTGAAAAACCAAAGTAGTTTTAGCTTTAAATTAGTCATACACTTACACATTCTTATCATATTTAGTGTCGCCCTTAGAAGATTCACACTTTTAAATACCACGAAGTGCTCCGTAATAGGACTTTGTAAACACAACATTCTTTTTTAAAACGCTAAAATTTTATAGAGAATCAAAAGCTTACCTATTTCACGATAGTTTATATAAATGATAGAATTCTCCAGAGCTTATGACATGCCGTGTAAGATCATTGCTATTTCTTAGAGACTATCTTACAGAGCTTGGATATGAGGTTTGATTTATACATCAGATCCCGATCACCAAAGGACACAGTAGTACTCACCACGCCGAATCTACATAAACGCAAGGTCTGGCAGTACAAATAATTTGAAATAGTCTCTTGTCTCTCATCATCATATTTTGAACAAGTGATCAACAAAAACATGGTAAGCTATTTTCCAAATGTGTTAGCAAAACTGCTATTTAGTGCATAACGTTCATCTTCTCAGGAGTGGTTGGTAAATCCTAACCCGAATTCAATTTTTAACTGTGAGAAGCAATCTTCACATTTAATTTTATTTCTCACGTGATCACTCCTAACGCGCGATTCTCAATTGGTTAAGAACACCTTTTAAAGAATTGAGGTGATGTTCCGATCACGACACCTGATAAAAAGTCAATGTCTAATGGACATGGTTTTGTTGTTGTAATATAAATCTAAATGATACAGAAATAAATCTTATAATTTTTTCGGGTAATATGCAGCGTTAATCACCGAGATTTAGACCGTAAAAACTTTTCATCAATGCGCTTCGCGCATTGATCGCACAGTTTTAGCCGTCTGAGATCGGGTGACTACCTGCATACCGAAAAATATAAGCATTCAATGTTCTTATTAACTTCACACAATAATCTTTATAAATATCATAAAATTTTAACAACCAGATTAGAATCAATTTCCCACATACCCCAGTATTACATGTATCAATGTAAAGGCAAAGATTCAAGCACGGTTGCAATCAGGTTCTAGGAAGTAAGTATCCCCTGGTCGACTGTCACACCCGCCGTGAGCCCATTGTCCTTATCCAGGTAAATAACGCAAACAATGTAGTTAAGTCAGTGTATGAAAAACGGCTTATACAGCATTGCTATGAAGCACCATCAGACAGCCTTTGACCCAAATGACAGGTCATACTGGCAACACTAAATCCGGTTTATAACGACCAATAGAAGTTGCGAAATGCCTGTCTTTAAAACGTGAACTGTTTGAAACCCCTGCAACAAACTTGTTTGTAAAAGTAGCTCTGCTCGATTCAGAAACTGATCACCGCAGAACAAGTTCTTGCGTACGAAATGAAGTTGAGAGAAATGCCACACCAAATATGCAGGTGATTATGGAATATTGCTACAATAAATATGGGAATGTTGACGATGAGAAGCTTATAAATCGTTCTCGTTTGTCACTAAATTAAGTGATAATCTAGAAAAATCTTCTCTGCTTTCAAAATATTTCGAGACAAACTGATGCATGGTTATGGGTGGTTCATGAAGCACTCTATATGAAAATTATGAAATTAATGACCCCCTTGCCCCTTGGGCATGGATCTGGGGTTCAGGATTTAGANATGAAGCACTCTATATGAAAATTATGAAATTCATGACCCCTTGGGCATGGATCTGGGGTTCAAGATTTAGGGTGGGGCCAAAATGGCCATATAGTGAAAATATATTAAATTGTAGAAAATCTTCTCTACTCCCATGTATATATTTGAGAAAAATTTAATGCATGATTATGATGTCCATAAAGCCCTCAACTTATATAGTGAAATTCATGGCCCTAGGATCAGATATTCAGGTCCATGGGCAGGACTGATATGGTCATATACAACCTTAGAAATCTCCCTCTGTACTTGTTAAGGTGTGAGGAATGTTGAAATGATTCATATGCTTCAAGCTTCCATTTTGTATTTTTGTGTAAATGAATAGGAATCATGTGTATCACCTGAAAGATGATAACATGTGGACAAAAGACTCCATATTGAGGCTTAAATGCAAATATGAGACTCCCTGTATGGGCTATGATACTCAGGTGACCGTTTAGGCCTGTAGGCCTCTTGTCGTTTTAGATAGAGAGGCATTAGCACTAATACAATATGATGTATTGAAAATGAAACAATACCCCCTCCCCCTTCTTTAAATCAGAAACTCTATACATATCGTGATGTACAGCGACACTTTTCTGAAATATCGTGATTCTTTTTCCTCGCGCCGACACATAACCCTAATCATGTTTTACATGCATTTCGTAAACAGCACAAAAACAACAGTTCAATGCTACAGCAAAAACAAAATTCAAAGAAATAAAAATATATTCATAGATGCTTTTAGTCTCGGAACATATATTTGGGTCATATTTTTGAATTTGAAATGGAAACGTGTCAAGATGCCCCCGAACAGCACTACCAGAGGAAAAGGCTTGCCATAAGGAATACATACATGTATCTGAAATATGAAAGCCCTATCAATTACCATTCTTACGGACAGACAGACAGATAAATAGACAGGCAAACAACTGTATGCCCTCGAATCAAAGATTCCTGGAGCATAAAAATACGCTGATTTCAAGGATTATTTTTTATAAACCATCTAGAAAAAAAAAAATTCTGCAAGCATAATTGGTTTTGTATAATTTGGAGGTTAGAGTCTTGAAAGCTATTTGATATTGATGCACGCTGTTCTGTTTTTGACATGATAACACTTTCATAACATGTGATATTGGCATAATGCAGAGGGTTGGAGGCTGGGTGAAAATCGGACTAACCTAAGTTAAACAAAACTTTAAGCGTCAATTATAAAACTCACATATTAGTAAAAAGATTATAAAGATATGCTAATAATAAATTACCTATAACGTTACTTTTAATATAAATTAAGGGCTTGTGCCACGAACTTTACGGACAACCCTCGTACAAATACAGCCATGCTAGATCAAAGGACCCCCCTCTCTCTAAGACAGTGTACATACATGTACAATGTTGTTTGCGATAGAAATGAAAGTCGCATGCGTTATTTTCACCGGGACGTATTACTGAACTGAATCCAAGCTCAGTTATAATATTCCACCATTCGTGTTTGTAAACTCTCGCTCTCTTCTCTCTCTCTCTCTCTCTCTCTCTCTGCTCTCTCTCTCTTCTCCTCTCTCTCTCTCTCTCTCTCTGTTGTTTTT
>CAJDSM010037006.1:0-13922 GCA_903981925.1 Ostrea lurida
AAATGAGATTTCCCAACTTCTTCAGGACAATATATTCTGATCAGATACAAGTACAGGTTAGTCTTTCTTATTCAAGGAAAAAATCTTACATCTTATACAACTATTGCATCTTATATAATTTATTCTGTACACCAATAATTAAACACTTGGCTGTGCACTTTAGTAATTTAAATGTATGAATCATTGCTTGTTCAAAGAACATCTTCGTCTCAAGGATAGTCTATATGTATGATATGGTGACTCTACGTAGAAAGGATAATGCTCTAGAACCCAGAAAGGCAGAAACCATATTGTTACTTTGTTGGTCAGTGCGCTTGACTTTTGACCCCAAATTTGATAAGGAACATCTTCATACCATGGGTATATCATATGCATGATATGGTGAGTCGAGGTGGTAGGGCTAACACTTTAATGCCTGGAAAGCATTCTGTTTACAGACGGAAGGACAGACATCCAGATTACAGTATCTCCCCAACGTGTTCCAGGGGAGTATTATTAAAGCCCCCATCACACCAGAACACGACCTTACTACGATCATGATTTTTGTCTAAATCGTGACAGGTCGTAGCGTGGTCGTCGTGAGGTCGTTGGTATGAACATGGCTGGTCGTGGTTGACCACAACCGCGCTACGTAAATTTTGAACATGCTCAAAACATTCGTAGTGAGGTCATGGTGAAAAAAAGAGCGTACTGACAGCGTAGTGAGGTCGTGGAAGAGTGCAGGGCGTTCGGGTACTGTCGTATTGAGAACGTGGTGAAGGCGTACTAAAATCGTCCCTAATTTATCGCCGACCAACACTACGCTCTCGTCACGATCATACCACGATTACATTACGATTTATATAATCTTACTACGATCACACAACGATGCTACCACGCTCTCTGCGTTCTTAGCACGCTCTTACTAAGGCCGACCTGGTTACGACCTAGCTGCGACCGAATTTTTTTTAATTTGGAAATCGTAGACAAACCGTAGAAAGAGCGCAAGACTGATCACCAAATTCGTTAATTGTCACAAGTGCAAAATCAGTCGCGGCAAGGTTGATGATAATGGTCAAACCTTCGATTCGAAGTCGCAGGCAGATCTTGCATTGTCGTATGACAGTCGCAAATGTACGTACCATCAATTGTACTTGTACGATCATCTACCACCTATCGTATGATAATTTTTCACCAAATCGCAGAACGTGATTGCAGAGATGGAGATTGTAACAAACATTGCCGACTGATGGTACTTGGACAAATTTGGAGAGATCGTAGAACAGTCGCGGTAGGCGCAGTGTAAGCGTGGTACAAACGTACCGTGCGTAGTAGCACTGTAGGGAGAACGTAGAATGATGGCATAGATCGTAGTGGTATCGTAAGGATGTCGTGGGTGGTCGTGGTATATGCGTAGCATGGTCGTTGGAAAGTCGTAGAAGAAGCGTGCTGTACTCATGAAGGTCGTAGTAGAATCATGCTAGAATTGACTATTGATAGATGATTGACAGTACTATGGTCGTAGTACAGTCGTGATTGCTGTCATACCGACCACGTTTTAATGAAATCACCACGATTTTACTACAATCATCTAGATCTTGAAGGTCGTGGAGAGCGTAGTGAAATCGTGACCAGTGTCACGGGGGATTAAGATAAAAGGTTCCCTGCTCATTCCAAATATTTATTTAGTTTCAAATTAATTTGAATAGCATTACTGGAGATGTTTTTAAAATGTTTACATATAAACACTATATACCACGTTTGACCCCGCCCTGGGGTCAGAACCCCTACCCTTGGGGATCACCAGATTTACAATTTTGGTAGAGGTCTTCCTGCTCTACATCACTATGCATTTATTGTTGGGGTTTTTTTTTTTATACTTGTGCAGTTGTAGAGAAGATCTTTGAAAATTGGCAACTTTTGGGCTGTTTTTGCCCCGTCCCAGGGGTGCAAGAGACCTGAAATTTACAATGTATGTGCCCTTTGCACCAAAGATGCTTTATACCAAATTTGAAAAGAATTGGATTGGTAGTTATCAAGAAGAAGTTCAAAATGTTCAAATGTTAATGCACGACCACGGACGAAGACGAAATTGGCAATAGGTCACCTGAGTTTCCTCAGATGATGTGTTATCCTTAACAATAAATTTTTTCACAATTATGTCCATTTGATATATCGAAGAATGATCTAAAGGACACACAGAAAATCTGACATATTGCTTCATATTTGGATTATTTTACTTACATTGACTCTTAATTGCAGACTGACAACTACAATTATATGCATAAGCGTGATGACTTTAACTTTGCAACTCGTACAACTTTCCCTTTCTATGTAGTAATATACCATATCACGCTGCTTATGGTGTGTATATCTCCCAGTTGATTCGATACGCAAGGCATGCTAGTCGTATGAGGACTTTTTAAAAGCGAGGCCAACCTACTAAACAAAAAAGTGATGCTGGCAGGTATAACGAATCTCGTTTAAAAGTCATCATTTGCAATTCTAACGTCGCTTAATGACCTTGTTTGCGATTACATTGATCACATATTGCTGACTGATTTGTTTCATACCCTTATGTTAGACCTGTCATTTTCTATGAATTTGACAACGGTAACCCTGTTTACTTTGTTTCGACTACAGGGCTGCACGCGGCCGGGTGTGACCGGTCAGCCAGAGGATGCTTACTCCCTCCATCGGCACTGATCTGCTTCGCTTTTGTCGAAAGTCGTGTTGCCCTACACTCGATTTTTTGTATGTGTTTTTTTGGATTATGATTACGTTGACTACATCTGTTACATTCGCCTTTTGTATGATGGCGTAGTTTCGCCCTGTTTGAATCATTTAAGCATATTTTTTGGCATAAAACAAAACACAGCCCGTCTAATACCTTGATTTTACGCTGAGTTAATTGACAGTTAAACTAGAATATAAAACGGAGATGTCGAAACAAGTACTGTTTTCTAGACGCTTAGTAACCAATTTTCATGTTTTGAATTAATTAGTTATATAATACAAGAAAACAATTTAACTTGATATTGTTACGGTCCCAACATCACTTCATAACATTTGATTTAAGAAGTCAATGAGTAAAACGTTAATCGTCTACAAAGACAGACGACGAACAAATTTCATTTTGAAAAAGTCACATTATCTTCGTACTCCTTTGCTTAAACACATGTAGTGGTACTTTAATACTCATTGATAGGAATAACATCTTTGATTTGGAATTGGAGTGGAACTATATTCCATTGTAACGAAAATAATGCAGTATGGTCTACATGGGACTGCGAAGCAATTCGGGCGAATGGAATACGAAACATGGAAATGTTATATCCCGAACGTGCATGGTTTTATACTACGTTACGGATTAGAAATATCCACTCTGAGTCAGATCATAGGGACATTCCATTACCGTAAAGATGGCGCAAGTGATGGAAACAGTTTTTCTTTGGAGACAAACGTCTGCTGAAAATTTTGACGGCTGTGACATGAACTTGCTCTTGGAAGAGACACTCCGTCTATTATTTTCTCAGAGGGAGTCCGGCTACGTTCAAAAAGGGTGTTCAAAGCAGAAAATCTAGCAGGTCTAGTAGAAATTTGTGGTCAGTCCCCACAACCAGCCTATTGCCGTGATTTTCATGGAACCCACTGAAAACCATTTTCAGGAATTAAAAACTTCACTGCTACAAGGAAATTACCAAACAATCCTTGGTTGAAAGATGTTAATTCTAATATAAAAAAAAAAAAGAGCTAAGTGCTTTCACACCCGATCCATCCTGCAGTGTTCCAACAGGAAGGAAAGAAAAACAATAACAGCAATATCGAAGAACGTGTAAGTATAAAGTTTGCTCAGGAAGCAATTTGTATGTTTGGCAAAAGCTTTTATTAAAAGAACGCTAAAGTTTTGTGTTTTTGTCTGAACGCCCTCTTTGTTCCTTCGTTCAGTGGAGGAATTAGCAAATATTTTGATGCAGTGAAAACACTAGATGTAAACGTTTCAGATTTCGAATCAATTTTTTCACAGAATAAAAGACTTGCTTTTGATGAAAATGGAGATATGAAACTAACTGAGAATGTCGATGTGTTTTCTGTGTATAACCACAGGAAATGCCTTCAAGATGAATCTCAGTACTGCTTCATTCAGGTAGGCTAGACAAAGATTTATCGTAAATTTGATGTTTACTTTCAAATTTGTAATGAAGAATTGTATTAAAATGCTATTCTTTCCTGTAGATTGCTAATTCATACTCAACAAAATCATGATGAACCGAGATTGTTAAAAGATTATGACCAGTCTGGAACGGAAAGAAGTTATCACAAAGCACAGTGTAAACAAGGCGACATCTGTACAAGCGTGTTTCGCCAGGACGATCAAATCTATTACAAACCTGGAGACCTTTGTAATAGTAGCTGCATTTCCAATCCGCAATGTGGGAACGACGCCTCTGCAGTGCGGGGGTCCGCGAAGCAACGTCGGTCTTGACGTGGCACTGGCGGTAGAGCACGCAGTGGAGAGGATAAACAACGATTCATCCATCTTTGATGGTACAAATATTGGATTCATAATTCTAGATACTTGCAATGATCCTCTCACAATCCAGGACAGGATACTTCGCCTCTTCAGGAGAGACGGTTATCATAGTCTGCCATCGGATATTACAAACCGGATCCTGGGATACGTGGGCTCCTTAGGAAGTACTCCAACAATAGCAATGACGTCAGTTACAAAAGACTTGCAAGGAAAACCGCAGGTAAACAATTACTTTTGATGAAGGATCAGAAACTTTCAAACTTTGGGAAGAAATACTATATGTACATCAGTGGATTATTTAGTCCAAAAATGCAGTTTTGGTAGAAAGTGTGTGGGAAAAAAATAAAACAACCTTTGAACTCGAACCAGTCTGATTAAAATCAAACCTCTCACTTCGTTCAATCGTTCAGAGGTTTAATTTTAATCAGAATGGACTCGAACCCGCAATCTACAGTTCATCAGTGCCGACATGCTAAGCCAGCTGGGCATTTAAATCTTTATTATTACTCTGTGTATTTGTTTTAAATTATGACGGTGTAGTAAACCTCCGTAAGCTACGCCATATGTCGAAAAGAACGGTAACATTACCGATTCCTTTAATGATGTGTATTGGTTATAGAGTGGAGCGTTGAAAATAACAAACAGTGATCAATCTCGTAACTACTATAAAGAATGCAAACTCAAGAGTTAGGCAGACACGGACCCCTAGATACACCAGAGGTGGGATCAGGTGTCTAGGAGGAGAAAACATCCCTTGTCGATTGGTCACACCCGCCGTGAGCCATATATCTTGATCTGGTAAAAGAAGTAATACGTTGCCAAGATTAGTGTATAAAGAACGGCTTAACAAATGGTAAGGAATCACGTCAGACAGCATGTGATTTACATATTATATGTTGTTTTAATGTGCTTCCTATTCGAGATTTTATCACGAATCATGATCTATAAACGATACGGGACCTTCGTTTATAAGTCCATATCCGAGGGTTCGGTGACTTCCTCTTGTAATGCCCTCCTTGACAAAGGAACACTCATTATCTATTTCAATGTTGTTTAATAGCTTGGGTTTGACGTAATCGAGAGTTTAACCCTGGGCATCCTGTTTGCGAGCGCCAAAACCATGAAGTTACCGCGACCTGTTCAAAATGCATGCAAAAATTCGTCGTGGATTTAATTTTCGTCATATTTATTTACCCACGAAAATAGCAAAATTAAATCCCCAACAAAAAAAAGCACAAATTTACAGTACATGTATATAGATGATTGAGAATCAATGAGTCTTTATTGCTTATGATATATCCTTTATCAGTATTGCCAAACCTTACACAGATGAAATACTGTACCTCACTGGTGCTATTTTCTTTCAGGTCGGATGTTGTTCTACATCTCCAGATCTCAGCGACAGGGAATTATATCCAAATTTTGTAAGAGTTTCAACGCCACTTACCTATACTGCAGATGCAATGGTACATATAGCGAAGAAGCTTGGCGCCTTATACATTCAAGTTATATACAGTTCCGGATCTTATGGGAAAGGTGGAAAAGATGCCATAGTATTCAGTGCAAAGAAACACGGGGTCTGCGTAGCTAGTGAAATAGAGGTACCTGAAAAGTCCAACTACATCAGTGTACTTGAGAAACTTCGAGTAAAACCATCAGCTAAAGTGGTATTGACATTTCTTCGCTCTCATGTTGGTCCTCATGTGATGCAAGTTATCGCAGACAAGATGCAGTCGGAGGAATTCTACTTCATAGCATCAGAGACGCTGGGAACTCGTCAGCAGTACCTAATTCCGCGACTGAAAGGGACATTATCCGTCGCACAAGAAATGCCACAAAGTCCATCTTACCTTCACTATTTAGAAACCAAATATCCAAAACCAACAGACGATAATTCTTGGCTTTTAGATGTTATCCAGAGCCGTCAGGGGTGTTTTTATCCCTGGAGTTTCAACAAATCTAAAGCTTTGTCGAGGGAATGTGATCAAAGCGACCGTTTATACAACAAAGACAGTCTTCTGATAGACCCCTGGGCAGCATATCTTTTAAATGCTGCTCTTGCTCTTTTGAAAGGGTCTGCAGATGCTTTACGTAATATATGCTTTACAACGAAAACCATATGTCCGGGATACTCAGATACAGCCAAGGTTTTGCAGTATATCAAAGACGTCAAACTAGACCTCAATGAAAATGCCTCGTTAGTGCCTGTTTTTGATGAAAATGGAAATGGAAAATATGGGCATAGGATATACCTTATTGCATCTGAGGAAGGGAAGCTGTCCTATAAAATAGTGAGTAATTATCAAATGACCTTGGCGATATTTTTTGCTACTTCATTATTCTTTTTATAACGTGTACTCCTACATTTGATCAAAATAAATAAAAAGATACAGTCGGTAACATATTTAGACCATTCCATCCCCATTTTTGACCCAAAAAATTAAAAAGAATATTAGAACAACAGTAAAAGTTTAATATTTGATACACTCTGTACTACATGTATTAGAAACTCCATTTTTCAGTTCTTCAAATATTTAATTACATGATTCGGATTTCCAACATTTCAGTATGAGCATCACTGAAGAGACATAATTTCTCGAAATGCGCATCTGGTGCATCAAAATTGGTACCGTAAAAGATTAACATGCATACAAACAACTGCATAATAAATATGATCAAATCAATTATTTGTTTCATTTATCAATCACATTACAAAAAATCCTTAAAACCCTCGAGCTCCAGCTTATCCCCCTCCATTTTAACAATTCCTGTATCCGCCACTGCTGGTGTAGGTAAAGTTCTAGGGAAGGGTTCTGCAAAGTTACCGATGGTAGTAGACGACATCCTTCCATCTCGAGATATGTTGGGTTTCGCCCTACTAAGTCGGAGTTGGTTTCCTAGAGGGCAGTATTGGGAGGTGGCTTAGTAATCCGATTCTTGCATGACAGTTTCTGCCACAGTTATTGCAGAAGTAGTTGGAAGGTGCATTTAGAGCCTGATTTTACTGTCTCTCATTTTCGTCACTTCCAGCTGTTGATATCTGTTTTCTCCCCCTCGTCTGACTCATTCTCTCACCGCAAGTTTCCAGGCACTACGATCGCCTGCAAGCAATTCCCAGCTGCTTGAGTCTATCTCCTTTGGGATGCGGCCGTCCTCCATCCGGTGCGCATGCCTAAGCCAGGGTAAACTACAATAACAGAGCATGAGATGCATATGAGAGAGTTGGCTTTCTTAAACACTCTGATGTTGGTGATTCTGTCCTGCCATGTGGTACCGAATAATCGTTAGTTTGCTAATGTGGAAACTTTCTAGATGATGCTCTTATCTGGCACTTATGACATATGAAGGAAATCGGTAGCCCTACGGATAAACCCCTTGTTTACACATAGGATGTGTATGGGACATGCTTTGCAATGCCATTAAAAAATGAGTATGTAATTACTACGAATATTACTAATAAATGGTAGTTAACCTTGCTATGCACTAAAATGTTAATATCATACGGTACCAATTTTGATGCACCAGATGCGCATTTCGACAAATTATGTCTCTTCAGTGATGCTCATACCGAAATAAATCAAAGAACGATTTTGGAAAAGTTATTCTTGTATATATAGTGTAATACTGACTGCAGTCGTTGAACTTTTTCAAATGATTTAAATCACGTAATTAAGGTCGGACACCAGGCCCAAGCAACTGGTCTAGTATTTAACAAGGAGGCTGAGATATTTCCAGGATACAAGGGCGAGACGAAATGTCCAAATCCTCATGACTGCAAATTCTGCGAGAGCTTTCTCAACGACAGAAGACAAAACATGGATGATGGTGGTCAGATAGCGCCCTCACAGTAAGCTTAACAGGACTACACGCAGGAATATACACACCTCTCATTTAGAAACAATTTCTCCTATAATACCTACCTATAGCAACATACAATACCTACGTATAACAACATAGAATACCTACTTATAACAACATAGAATACCTACCTATGACAACATACAATACTTACCTATATATTTACATACAATACCTGCTAATAGCGACATACAATACGTACCTATAGCAATAAACAATACCCACCTATATCAACATGCATGTACAATACCTACCTATAGCTACATACAATACATACCCATAGCTACATCAATTAATACCTATAGCTTACATACAACATCCTACCCTATAGTTATCATACATACCTATAATCAGCTACATACAATACCTACCTATAGTTACATACAATACATAGGTATAGCTACATACAATACCTACCTATAACTACATACAATACCTACCTATACTCCATTTAATACTTATCTTTAACATATTCAAAGTTAAATGTCTGTTTTTGTCTCGTACAGGACGCCTCTTATTGCCGGTGTGGGCGTTACCAGCTTTCTAGCCCTCCTATTTTTCTTACTATTTACGTATCAGTGTTGGAAATTACGAAAAGGTAACTTAATTTCAAATTTTGATTTATCATATTCAATTTGAACAGGATTTAGAACTATGCTTACAAAGAATTTATAAAGTTCAGAAAAATATATTTGTACATATACTATCTGATTCTGGGCATGGACACGTTTTGAACTAAAAATGTTTAAATTTTAGATTGCCAATTTTAATGTTTACAATCCATGACTAAGGTATTTCTAATGGTCAGGAAAAATTTGAACGTCATCTGTTGACTTCCAAATGAGATACAGCACTTACAATTCTTTGTTATGTAAACAAAGCCTGAGTCATGATTTTGCTAACATATATTGAATATGCTACTAAATTAAAGCAGATTTTTTCAAATTAGAGGTATTTAAACACAATTAACAGTATCTAGTGTTTCTCTCCATTTCATATATGTTTTAAACATGATATATTTTCTACGAAGCAATCTTTTTTGTAAACATAAACAAGGCTCGAGCCTTGTTTACATAGCGAAGATTTGTGAGCGCTATATCTTAGTTGTAACTCAACAGTTGACTTTCAAATTTTTGCTGACCACTAAAAATAACTTGATTAAGCATCTTAAACATCAAAATTGGCGATCTAAAATTTGAACATTTTTAGTTCAAAACGTGTCCATGCCCCTTTAAAGTTGAGAAATTCTATTTTAAAAAGATTTTTTTTCGAGAATAATGAGGTTTCATATTAAACGATAGCTGTCTTAGTTGAAAACCCCTCGTAAGAAATATTCCTTTTACGTCGATATTTTCGCCCAATAAATGGTGAACGAGGTGCTACAATCTCTCTATCTTGGTCAGCTTTTCGGAAATGACAATGTTTAGCTTTTTATTAGATATAATTAGTTCCTTCCTTGTTCAATTGATTTCAGGCCCAACTGAAAATGACCATTACGTAGAGGCCAACATCCGGGGCAAAGATTACCTTGATGTCCAGCATGTCCCCAGACCTGATGAAAATTATGGATATGAGGGCGGAATCGACGAATAAATCATACTAGTCGTCAGGATTAAAAATCTTAATTAGAATGTCCACTTAATATTCTATTGCCTAAGCCCACTCTGTTTTTTTTTTTTCTAAATGAAGCGTAAAAAACATTAAATCAGCTGTTCCTAAAAACCCTGTGATGTTTAGTCAGAATACAGTTGAGAGTTATTAATTTATATTCGTGGGGACCAATTTTCGCGGATTGCTGAATTTTTACGGGTTTGTGGTGACGTAATTTATTTGTAAGAAAGATAACTCTGGAATGTCTTTATTCGTTAAGGGGTAAGGGCCGGGTACCCACGAATTTCACGAAAATTGAGCCACCACGAATTCTAATGATTCCACAGTATATTAGGAAAACCCTATCAGTTCCTGCTGGTAAACTCTTACCAAAATACTGTGACTAAAGGTGCTTCAGATTGCATACATGTATTTGTTGATCACACTGTTGAAACAAGAGTAGATTCAGTGGCGGATTTAAGGGGGGCGCACCCTAAAATTTAACAAGTGTAATATATAATCTTATTTTTCACACGGCGCCCCCCTCTTCTGAGAAAAGGTATATTCCATTCAAAACCCTTCAAAATTTGCGTCATTTTATATTGATTGAAAATGACAGAAATATAGTGAAAATGACTACTTCCATGACTTCGGAGACAAATTTCAAGCCCTACAAAATCTCTAAAACTCTGGAGCTTCCGGGGGCTTCGCCTCCTGGACCCCCACCAGGGCTTCGCCCTGAACCCACTGGGGGCCTCAAGGGGCCCCCAGACCCCCTGTCTCATATGATGTTGCGCCCCCCCCCCCTAACTCGAATTTCTGGATCCGCCCCTGAGATTGTTCATGATAGATACGGACAAAGTCGTGCGTTTCTTGGTCAGAAATCGTGAATATTAGTATCGGCTGAATCAAGCCTAACAGGAACTAATGTAAGCGATAAAGGACTATCCCCTTGTTTCTAGCCAGAATACAACTGTCTGCAAGGGACAAAAGTTGCCAAACCTGCCAAACCTGTAATCGCTGAATAATTTCATATTAGTAAAAAGCACGTACCGCAACCAATTGTAATTGGTATGTATGAAAAAGTTAAAAAAAAGAAAAGAAAAAAAAAAGTATACTATGGATATGGGGCGATCGCCTTGTCATCTCAAGCACTGTGTGCTCTACTTAGTTATATTGTAAGCTCGATGTATTGTCCTGTGCGCTCTACATATTCTACAGAAACTTATCTCGCCTGTTCCGCATAATTATCTTATGTGCTCTTCATAATTATCCCGTACGCTCCACATAATTATATCGTAAGCTCGATGTATTATCTCGTGCGCTCGAGACTTATCTCTCCTGTTCCGCATTTATAATTATCTTATGTGCTCTACATAATTATCCCGTCCGCTCCAAGTAATTATCTCGTGTGATCTGTATAATTCTCACTTGCATTCTACGTAATTATCTAAAAAGCTAAAGTTATTTTTGGGGATCTTGTAGAACTGATTTTGGAATATTTGGACGTCTCACCTCATGTACATGTACATGTAACATATGACAACCAATGTAATATACCAGTTTAAGGAGACATGTTATCAAAAATGAAAATGGATGTATGGGTCGATATACTGTTTTTGGCTTATGCTGAAAGATATTAGTTTACTTCCTAATATGTCTGAAACTTGTATAGTACTATATGATGTTCTAACATTGTGATATTGTCCCTCCTTGTAATACTCTGTACACTGTTTCCCAAATCCCAACGTATTGGACACAATTGAGACATTGAATTTCACATGGTGAAATTTATTAATTTTCCTTATAATATACATTTTCATTTTTTATTTGTTTGTAGCACATTCCTTTAAGGAAACATACATGTATCATGTACAGTGTACATTATTTTAAAAATAGCAATGATTTCTAAAATAAAAAAGTTATATAATGACATTTGTTTTGTGCGATAATTGAATTAAGCCTCAGTGGCGGATCATTAGAGGAGTGTTACGGGGATTGTTAAACATTTTTTTAAAAACATTTTTTGTTTCCAAAAAAAAAATGTCTTTTTATACATAAGATGATTTCATATGCCTTCGTTTTGGGCGGAAAGGGGCACGAACTTAAGTCGCAACACCATCCACCCCCAGTTTGTGGATTTAAAGCTATCAAATTCGTATACATGTAAAATTGTGCTACAGCTTGTATGCGTTTAATTTAAACTGACGCCCACTGTCGAATAAATCGATAAGAAAATAATCCGTCGCTAGTGAAAACAACTTCAATGGCGGCCTACTAGAATCGTACAAATGGCGGAGCAGCAATTTAAACTGAAGTTTGATGGAGCGAATGCAAAGGCGGTGGATGAGTATTTAGAATATTCTAGGTACAATTTTATTTCCAATATTTTGAATTATTCAATTTATTTTTCAGCGCTATTAGAACAATAATCATTCACATCATTTTGATATTAATGATAGGTCAGCTGATTTTAACTGATTTGTAGTATTTAGGTTGCAATCATCCTGAATAGCTTAATGGTTAGAGTGCCTGACTAGAAATGCGGGGATTCGATTCCCTGTCCAGAAAATTTTCCTTTTCTACGCTACATTTGGTGCCATTGACCACCCCTGGCCCGTTGTCCTGCCAGAGGCCATAAAGATCTGGGTTGTGTGTCTTTAGGGGGCGAAGACAATTTAAGGGGGGAGGAGTGTAGTAGTTAGGGCTATAGGGGCCGTGGATATAGACATGGGTAGCTAGGTGGTTAGAGCACCTGACTAGTAACAACTGTACTATACAGGGGGTCCTGTTTTGATTCCCAGTCAATTTAAACTTTTTTATTATGCAGATTTAAAAGGATATTGGAAGCTGTGATGCAAAAACCGTAAAGCAAGCAGAATGTGACCATTTTAATCAACTCCATAGAAAGATTAATTTTGTAAACTTGCTTACAAAAATCAAGACTTTCGTCTTTATTTTTAATTTACTAAGACCATTTGTTTACTGTCAAGTACTTTTAAAAAAATCAGCAACTGTCGAAAATGGTTGATACACATGTAAATTTTATATACCTAATGCTGTATTTTTTATTTTTTATTATTTTTTATTTTTTAGCGTCACTGTAAGACATGTTTTAGCTAAACGGAATGGGTATTTAAACCCATTATTCAAATAATATTCGTTTCAATCCCAAGTGCTTGCCATATAGATCTATATTAGTTTACGGAAACGTGTTTTTCTGCGTAGGGAGTTGTCACAAATTTGTCTCTTGACATTTGGACCGAAATCAAAACTTAAAAAAACAAATATCAACTTGGAATGTTTAACTACCAAAGTTTGTAGGTTCCATGACTGGTATTATGTCGGTATAGAGGTTTTGTTTTCCCATGTTGTATAATACATACCGACCTGAAATAAAGCTTTATCTATCTACAAAATGAAAATCAATGCTGGTAGAATTTTAATCAAGTTCTATCTAGCTATCGATGTTTCTATGGTACTCTATCATGCTCCAGTTTCGATGTTTCGTGGTGAAGCAATATCCCAAAGTCAAGTGATCAACCAAGCCCAGTCTTCATTTACAGATGGATTCTTATCAGAATTCAGACAAAATAGAAAGTACATGTACTTAAATTTGTCAAAAATGATTTTTATGAAAATTTATTTACAGGGGTGGGGATAACTTTTCCGAAGGAATTAGAGGTTTAGTAAAGACTTGCCTCCCCTGTGACAATTAAAACGTGAGGTGATAATGAAAGTTTCAATAGGCAAAATTAACAATAAATAAGTTTCAATAGGCAAAATCTACAGTTGGTGATGATGGTGGTTTTTTCATTGAATTTGTAGGATAGTTGATGACGATGAGGGTTTTTTCATTGAAATTGGAGGATGGTTGGTGATGATGGTGGTTTTTTCATTGAATTTGTAGGATAGTTGATGACGATGACGGTTTTTTCATTGAAATTGTAGGATAGTTGGT
>CAJDSM010037013.1:1600-16299 GCA_903981925.1 Ostrea lurida
AGCGATAGAAAAGTGAGAGGGAGAGCAGGACGACGAAGAGTAGAATTGACATCGGGGGAGTATGTGAGGCATAATAGTTTGCGGATTTATTACTGCGGGCGTATAAAAAAGTTCACTAATATCAAATAATTAAAAGCGTATAATAACATTCCCCATTGTAACAAATAACAATCCATTATATACATCAAAATATGTTCTGTAATCACAATATTGCAGTTGTTCCATCATTGTACAGTGTACACAATAGAACAAAATATCACTTACATCATACAAGAGTTTTGATAAATATCGTTAATGTAGCACTATTTATCTTTAAGAGCTGGTGTTATTTCAGATGATGCTTTTGTTATTTTCTATCTAAATAGGTGACATATGCGTGAATGGTTGGCTAAAATGTACTAGGTGGATGAAAGCGATGCCACTCAATGTGACATAAGTGAATGAGATTCATTTTTTGCACACTACAATTTTAGATCAGCAGTATTCAAAAGTGCTCTCTCTGTACAGCTCGTTTATACTTCGAAATTAGCGGTTAACCTCCTCATCGGGTATGTTATCTGTATGATCTTATTATCCCCAATGGTCATTGCTGCATTTATCCACTTGTCAAACAACACAGTATGTACTGGAATCCTGCGCGCTCATCTGCTGCGTGTCAGACTTGAGGATGTAAGGTATAGTATTTAGCTATATTTTAAGCTTCTGAGTTTTGCTACAGCTTAAGAATAATGATTGAGTTATGTAGTTAATTCAATAGTTACTGTCAGTTCCATTGCAAAGTAGAAACGTTATCTTACTACCTTGGCCTTACTTTGAGAGGAAGCTGAAAGTATGATTGCAAACCTAATTGATAAAATTTGGCTTCACATTTGGATAATTTAGTTAGGATTAAATGAACCTATATAGTTAAGATGACTGTAATATTGAAAAAGCAATGACAGACCTCTTAGGCACACCGCTGACAGACAACAGGGACGCTTGCACGCTGAACCTTGTGGTTCTTGAGCACCCAAGAAGTCAAAACATTTTTCCTTAGTTTAATGAAATGAAATTTTCGAACCCCTGACTGTGCCCTGTATCAGCCCTGGAGGGTCATGGCGATGAATAATACATTACTCTAGGATGACTGAATTGACAAGAACAATGTTCTTGACAATATTCTAAGTATAAGCCAATGCTTATGCGGTCCAACCTGACCATGAAGGCGGTGTGGTATAGTTCTAAAAATAAAACCTTAAGCGTTCTATTTAGTTAAGTCATTCTTTCAAATTGATTGGATCCTTAAGTCTTCGATCGTTATCTTGATTCTTGAGAGAAGGCATTTTTAAACACTCGAGACACCGCGTAGGTCTCTTTCATTTTATAGTGTTTTTTACCTCTGGAAGGGCTGCCCTTCATTGAGACAAATCTTGAATTCCTATTCCCAAGGACAATGCTTAGTGGCATATTTAGTGATTCATTGAAACTTTGCAAGAGAGATTTATTAGCTTTCATGAAGAAGTTATTTAAAAGTAAACAGTTAATTATGATAATTCCCAGGCTTTCTAATCAGTACTCAAACCCGATAAAAATTCCTGTTTAGGCGAGTCTTAAAACATTTGGACAGGATTCTTTAGATCTCAAACCTGAGTGAGGTAATAATAGGGTCGTGATCATATTGTCGAATTTCACATCAAGAGTTGTTTCTTCCATGGGCGTCTGCCTTGGTATAAGACGTTTGTCCGACTGTGGCTGAGAGAGTGGTTCGGCGTAGACAGTGGTCTCGACACTCCTGCGAGCCACCGATTTTCTTGATGTGGTGTAAGTTGCCTTGTCGAAGTGGCTTGCCATGTAAACAGTATCATGCCGATTTCCAAAAGTGCTCATTCTTTTGATCGGAGATCGAGACTTTCTCACTATTAACTACCTTGCCAATCTGTTAGCCTGCTATGTACTACCAATTAACAGTTGTCCCTTGCCTTTCATCGGCTTGCCCTAATATCAATGTTAGGTCCTGCCTTTCCCACCGTTTTGTTTGCTGGTTTAGCACCTGTTAGGGGTTGGTCGATCCGTCTGGCTTGCATTAATCTTTTAGTTCTCGTTACTCGAGGGTGCATCTATCTTGTTTTTGGAGTTTACTACCTGTTCCAAATCTGCAGTGTTTGTCTTTTGCTTCTGCTCGCACACTCATGTTATACTTGCACTGTCCATCTTATTTGAGAGATATCATATAACCATTTTCTGATCTTTCTGCGCAGCTGCCAGAATGTGCTTCTGACTACTCAAAATCTAACTAAGCCACTGGGTCGCTGTGGTCTCCTTATGTTCAAGAATGGTTAACAGTAACACAACTGTAACTTGTCATTGTGCTTTCTCCGGTTTTCTAGTCACCCCCACTCCCAATTGGAAAAATACATTGAAGCTGATGATCGTAGACTGTGTCATCGATACAGTACGTGGACCTCCTCAACTAGACTCCTTTTCACTCTCTTGTCCACTTTCCCCTCTTTTAAATTTTATGCCTTAAGGGTCACCCAATTCATGTCCGCCTATGCCACAAAATATTGAGGATGAAATTGTGCCTCCCATTAGGCCAGCACGTGTTGGGTGGTCCTGGGCAGGTTACTGTCAAGTTCCAGACATGATTAACTTGTAGTGGATGAAATATTGAAGTAATTGGAAGCAGCTCGCATGCTGCTAGATATATTTTCTCCTATCTATATTCTAACTCATGGAGCCTAGCGCACACGCTCGACTAAGAGCAGTGACAGGAATATGGCCGCCATACCTGTCAGCGGCCATTAGAGGCCTGCAGCGTGTGTCTGCCTGCCATAACCCGGGAGATGAACCCAATAAGGATTTGACCGATTGGGTCATCTCAGGTCAAACCGGGCACTAAATACTGCTTGGTGTTTCTTCTATCATTAACAATATTTTCTATGGACATTATTTGTTTTTCCTTCTTTTGCCTGCTTACTTTGTTTCTAAGCCTTACCATATTCATCTTCCCTTTCATGCTAGATCCATCATTCTGGGCATTGGGCCCTGTAGCTGCATCGTGGATCGTGGAGGTCAATAGGGTGCTACTAACTGAGGCGCATCTTTGAAGGCTGAACACGAGCGTGAGAACACGATAAACCAACTACTTACCATCAACGTCAGGATGTCAATTCTTCAAAGCACTAAGATTTAATGTTTTGTTCAAAAACACATACGTATTTGGTTTCGTGACAATGAACATAGACATACAGTGCAGTTGTTTAACAAAATCGATGATGGAGAGAATAGTTACCCGGTTCATGTTTATTATGTAGTGACATGTATTACCATTTTGTGCGAACCTGAATGACATATAGGTGACTACTCGGGGGGTACCTTTCTGATTCACGTTAAGAAATAGGCCACTCTACCCGCGGAGGCGTTATTTTAGTGATGGAGTTTAAAAATTTTTGTCTCGTAGCTATATCGGCCCTATCTCTAGTCAGGCTGGATAACTGGACCACCCTCCACTCCGAGTCGCAGTATATTGCGGAAGTGTCCCCATGCAGTAGGATCGTGGTCAAATCACTCAACCACCTTTCTTAAACAGACTTTGGCATGGCTTGTCTAAAAATCGTAGAAGACAATTATGTACCTAGTTATGTTATTGGCATCATACAACATGTCAGAATATTCGAAAGTCTGAAACTCATTTTTCACTATTATATGATAACATGTTGAGAATTTGTAAAAAGAATTTTGTTCCAAATTAATTAAAAATTGTCGAAAAAAGCTCAGCAAATATTATCTAAAAAACAGGAAGAGCATTGAGTATTTTATTTCAGGAAGATTGATTTATACGCCAGCTGGAATCATCATGGGATCTAGCAAAAATGTCTGTAAATTAAGAATAAATGTATTACGTCACACATCGATGTGCTACAGGCTCGCTTCCCACACATTCTCAAAAATGCCTTAAAGCCTACTCCCTGTTATGTTCTTCCTAGTTTGAATTGGTCTTGTGTTTGGAACATGCTTCCTAAACTCGATGGCGATAATGTACAATAAATGTCATTACTTAGACGTATAGCGATTGCAAGCAGAATTATAGCAATAGCTTAATACGCTCCTTTACTTCATTTACTAAGATGCGAGTTCATAGACCTATCTTACCCTATACAAGTTTATAGTTTAAGAATTTGATTTCTTATCAAGCAAACTAGTCGACTATTTTCAATCTAAAGACATGGATAATACTTAATAAATAGCATTCCATGGAGCATAAATTAATATTATTAATCAACCTCTTAAGTGTAAACAGTTATTGAAATATGTATTATTATTGAGCATTCATTTGTTATTTGTCCAATTCATATATAAAATCGTATAACTACATCTAAGTTCAAGTTTTAACTTGGTAAAATGCAATTTGTTTGGTTCATTTGATACTTTATCATGTATTTTATATCGTATGAACAGAAGTTGCCCTCAGCACACATAGAAATATTCTAGGAAGAGCAATTTAATTGTTTGGCTGTTTATTTGCATTTGTTTGCTAATGGCACAATTTACTTATATTTATAAAAACCTTTTATTTACCGCCAACGCATCGGCGATTGCGACAGGGTATAATGTTTTTTGACGCACCGTCCGTCTAGTCCTGGTTTTTATTGTCAGCATCTCCTTCTGAAACCTCTCAGAGAATTTCTTCGTTGAATACTTTTTGTGTTATAAAGAACATCTACTCTTGGTAGATTGCATGTACAGGACATTCTGATTAACCTTTTTCTTTGGGATATGCCTTTGAACTGGACATTTTGGCCAAAATTAAATGATACTTACCGAAACAGTTTTGCGTCGGCGCAACTTCGAACCTGCTCAAGTCAGATTTTTGGTTGAAACTTTGTAGTCTTGGAAGACAAACTGTGTAATGCGGCATATTACATAGGTAAAGTTCTGATTCAATATAGTTTCTGGGAGTTATCCTCCTCTTTCTCACACTTAGACATTCATCGGCCAAATAGTTAGTATTATTGAGATACATTGTTTTGTTACATAGACTGCATTAGCCAGTCTAAGGCAGTCTGTATTTTGCTCTTACAGATTAATGAATGAATTAGTCACCCGTGTCCTGGTATAAAGTATCACAGTAAATGGGCTAAATTCCTTTATCTCAATAATCAATAATGAACAAGATTGTAGCTGCAGTTCATCCTTTCGACCCTGACTATCTAATTGTCTCAGAAACTAGATAAGATAAAGTCTGGTTTTTTTTCATGATATATGGTATACTCAATTTTGTTCATATTACGTTAATCTTTCCACTACTATTTACGTGCGTTGCTCAGGGGCTTGTATATTTCTATCACAAAAGTCCAGTCTGTCCAACACAAGGGCAAAGCGTCACGAGTGCTCCCAATTTCAAAATGCCAAATTAATCCACTCAAATAAGCCAATATTATTTCTCCTCTAGAGAGATTAGGCAATAGCATAATAATGTATGGTTCCTATCGACAGAAGTGGCGTAGGTCTTGCTGGAGTAACATATGTTGATCTTTCCTATTGCCTTGTTTAGAATGTAGAAAGTACACTATGGAATACATAATTGAAACTACTCCTATTATGTCATGGCCGACAATTATACGGCTCTGCTTAAGGTGTAAATAACTACACATTCACCAAAAAATATCAAGTCAATTAAGATATCAGTGCTAATATAAATGAAATGTCATTAATATAGAACCATGGGGCTTCGTTACCTAGTATTTCCGGACTGAAATACTACTTATGTAATACTAGTATGATATAAGTATAATGCTGAAAATAGTTCAGATCAGTACCACATGTAGGTGTCGGAAGTATCTTAGAAATTCGGATTACCACGATAACGGACCTACTCCGCTTGGATGATAAATGCTTGATATGTCGAGAGGGTAGCCAGACAGCGAAGAGTCATATTACTGAGTAAATGTGCACCCAGAATATGTGCGCTGGCTCACTTAATTATATCAAACTTCTTGTTTCGCTCCCTGGAAGCGACAATCAGTCCCTACGCACATCATAATCAGCCGGTTTTTGGCCCTAGTGCACTGCCAATAATTCTAAAAACACCAGTCAACCTAAAATGCTTAAGACTATGAGTCCTTTTACACTGGAAAAATACACCCCACCTACCCCCGACCCCCGGTGGGGCACAAACTACAATCTGGACACACAACGAATTGTCTCATCAGAATGAAAATAAGTTCGAAGTACTCTCTATTGGGTAACTATAATTATTGTGTGTTTCACGGAGTTCTGCAGAGAATGCCCTAAATGCAGGCTGTGTTTTGGAAAAAAAAAGTCAAATGTTTATATGTAAATACACTGTCCAAGAGTAAAATTCTTGTCAATTATCGAAGCATCTCCTATGTATGCAACCACTCCCTACTACACTATTCATAACCCGGGAGGAATATACTTATGTAGGCGTAGAATAATTGACACATTGAGTATAAGTGAATATCATTCCTCAAAGTAAGAAATTTCCTTGAGATAGGCTTTTCAGTCGTCTTTTTGAACGGAAATTTAGTACTATCTAAGGTAATTATTACACAGCTTTCCCTGAAAACAACCTTGGCTATGTGGTCAGACAACGCTTTGCCTGTTTTTCTCTAAGATAGCAACCGGGGACAATTTAACTCACTATTGAAGCATACAGTCGTAAAAGCACTCGCGGAAAAATTTCGATAGACAACATTCCCAGGGACATCAGAGATCATCTAGAGGAAAGATCATTCTATCGAATTTTATTTTGTACTAAAGCACTCACGGCACAGGTTTTTAATGACAATTCCCGAGAAGGTTTTACCCATGAGAATTATAGGACATTCACTTCCAACTTTGTAAATAATTGGCTGTGTCAGTGTGACACCGAAAGCCCCTGTGCCTTACCCCAAGAAATCCATATATGAGCCATGTGGATAAGTACAGATTTTTGAAAGTCGGCTAATGTTTCTAAAGATGGCGACAATTAAGTACTACGTACATAATAACCAATTATTCTAGCTTCAGATATCTCAAAGAGCATTTAGTTCATCACAATCAAGAGAATACTTGTTTGTAAATTACAAGGCAACGACTACAGAGTGACGTATGATCCACAAAAAACATGCATTTTAACCCCGGGGGTCACCCAAAAGTCGTAAGCCTATGTGCTATCAGTTCAACTGAAAGCTATGAGAGCGAGAAGCTGATATGACAGCCGACATTCTTCTACACCAGTTTGTTATTCTATGCAATCTGATACAGAAAGTTCACATAAATTCTGTATGACTCGGTTATTCCAGAAGAGAATGCGCTGAAACCACACTCGGTTTCAGTATATATATTTAATTTTTGGCAAGATGTATTAGTTAACTGTTTCAATATAGTACAGAGACACTATTGAAATCACAAATAACGTGCAGTAACCAAGGATTCGTGAGCTTCCTGTGATGCTACTGTACCACCTGTGATACCCACCCGTCTAACAAATTTATGGGCGAATAAAAAATTCAGAAAATAGCTGGCTGATAATCGGTTAGGAGACCCTGCCATGTGTTTGTCATTCTTTTTGCCTTATGAGGTCGACTAAGTCAAGAGTTACAACGATAAAGTTGACATGCAATAGATGCGTTCGAAGTAGTACTGCAATAATCAGCAGTCATGTGTGAAACATCCCGGTAAAATTCCGAAAGAGAGTATTTCCATTTCAGAGGTGCTAATGCCCTCAGTTTCCCAGAGCTAAAAGTGCGATGAAAATTGATCCATATGACAATGCCTCAAACTATTTGCCTACAGAGGCGGTCTTAGACGAAATTGACAAAGTTGATGCTAGTCTTTAATTTTGGTAAGCACGGTATGGACCCACTATAGATTAAGTGAGCATACCTATAATTAATCAAGTATGAACGACGAGAATCATAATTGCGTGTCAGAAGAAGAATTCATGAGGAAAAATCATTTGTTTAACGGGAGGACAACAGGAAAAGCTTGATATAAGTCATTAAATGCATATAGGGTCTTCGAATTAAAGTCATTCTCTTACTCAACAACACACTACTATATGAAGGTATAAATATGAAATTTAACGCCTCAACGAGTAGAGTTCAACCCGGGGTGGGGTCATAAGTCAAAATTTAAGAATGACCGAAGAGTATCATGAGACATATCAATTGAAGGACTCGACCAGGTGTGATGTTCAGCCCCTGGTTGTTACTTCGATCATAGAAGTGCAGAATGAAAAAAGTTATCCGGAGGTATGCTTGTTGACATATCAATGAAGGTCTTGATGAGTAGACGTTCAGCGGGTTACAGGGTCATTAGTGCCAATTTTAAAGAATTGAACAAAGGGCTAATCGGGTGTGGCATATAACTGAAAGTCTGGACGGAGGAGAGTTCAGCTGGGGGGGGGGGGGGGGCAAGTTGGGGGCATTGGGGGATTTGGGTGCCTTGTGTGTTGGCATCCCAACACAATTATCAACTATTTTTCTTCTTCTGTTCCAATGATGTTTTCATAGATTGGCTGAAGTGGATCTCACAAAACTTCCACAGTAACCCATATTCACTAAGTCTAGTGTGCACCTAACATTTAGAATTTTCAAAATGGCCTCCATTTTCAGATGGCCCGCCAAATACTTACAATTTGAGATTTTATACACAAACTGCTCTGCGAAGTTGATGAAACTGGGTACATGAGTGTACGCTGGCATGTCGGCACCAGGTATGATCCCATGCGGCGCGATAATCCGCAGGGCAACAGTTGGGAGTGCTGGCTACTTGTTTCGCCATCCTTAAACCAATATTAAAAATAAATATCCCATCCATTTTCTCATCCCAAATCTCTGAACCAAACCTTTGAGTTTTTCGTCATAGACATTGCTCGCGCTATCATTTGCGTTTGCCGACTAAGGGCCGCCATCTTGAAAATGTTAGCGCGAAAATGGCGAAAAATCTCGAAAGGTTGTCAGATTTGGATGAAAGATTGGTATAGGATGTTTAAAGGGATGGCGAACAATCAGCACTCAAAAAGGGCCGCGTCGAAATATTCGGCCGCCTTTTGATTTCTTTTTGTCCAAAACTAGCACAAAACATTTCAAAGTGTGTCCGAATTGAACCCAAACTCGATATCTGGGGTATTTTGGATGGCGAACGAGATGAAGGCGATCGAATAGCTGCGCTTGAACTGCTTACCGAGGGGACAGTCAGCTATTTCCTCGCAATTGCAATTCTAGTTTTTAATTGAATATAAAATGGCGAAGGAACAAATATCAAACGTAATCATAGGTCCTCAAAACACATACAAATCGAGTGAGGCGCAACAACGGACCTTCGACGAAAATGTTATCTATTTCATTCTTCTTAAACTTTAGTTCCTTTCGGGTCCTCGATTTTTGAGAGAGATACATGTAGATATTGGGATTAGCAGCGAAAAAATAAATACACGTGAAACAATGACTCAAGCGTAAAAATAAGAACAGAAAAAAAAACCGGCCGCAACCATGTTGTTTCTTTTTAAAGCATAAATATGTGGATTTTGAAATGTCAAGATTGAAAGGCAAATATAGTGTGATTTGCAAGGACAAATTCCCTCAGGCAAAGTGATGTCGGCCCAAGTTAAAAAAAAAATTTATGTAGTAAATTACTCCTTGGCCGAACGTTCGCAATAAGAGTAACCACGATATGACCTAGCTTACAAACGGAAGTCACGTCAGGCATTCCACGCTACGGCCCTGAGCCTGTTCATCAAAGGTCGTAGAACTAACGGCCCTAAATTTAAGGCGAGCAGAGGGCTTACGCCAATATTTAGTCGGGCGTATTTTCTGACCGTGTGAAATTTGGGCTTTGAACTTCATAGTCGTTGTAATGTTACGCTCTTTGATGCACATAAATTGGTCTTAGATTTTGTGTTAGTCCGGACTTACGCCTGCTGAAAGTTACGCTGGGCGTACGACCTTTGATGAACAGGCTCCTGGACGCCAAGTTACGGTCGTAAATCCAAGTGATGCATGAGCGTTACAGCTGCGTGAGCTGTGAACCTTCAGCATGAGTGAAAACAAATCTCGAAAGGACGTAAAACAAACGCATGGCAACGAATCTATACCTCCATGCATCAAACTGTTTAAAGGCATCGGTTTGTTTTAATTTGTAGTTAATGACAACGCACTATTGACTTTTAGCTGTCAACGTTTATAAGTCAATTAAATTAAGTTCCTTAAGATCAACAAGAATAAAGGGAAATAAAATGAAGGTGTTCCTGCCGAAAATAATTAAGCAAATATCGCTTCCAGCTGAAATTTGCATGTTGAATTCAAAATGCTTAATTGTTACGATATCAAAGAACTTGTGCTCAATTCCTTGTAATTTGCAGGTTGCAATAATACGTTCAAAACAAAGCACATATCAAACCGTAGTGAAACCAAACGCCAGAGAAAGTGTTAGAAGACATAAGCAATTTACGTATCATAAATATTTGGACTGCTAATCATAACATAATTATGGAATAGAACCTCAAATTACCTATTTAAATCTCAAAAGAAATGAATGTTAAAGGCAAAGATAACGATCAGTGATCAATCTCGTAAGTCCTGAAACACACAGAGGCGGGATTCAGATGTGCATAGGAGGAGTAAGCATCTCCCTGTTTGACCGGTAAATCAAACCCACCGTGATCAATGTCTGATCAGGTAAAACGGAGGATTCGAGTCAAATCAGTGTATGAAAAACAGTTAGACAATATCTTGAAACACGAACACAGTATTTGACCGCATTGCAGGTTGTTTCATGCCAAAACTGTTCAACAAACAAAAATTGACGGCTTTGATGTTTTTTGGGAGACGTATGCATAGTTTTGAAGTTTTCGCAGTCTTCGGACAATGCACTTTCCTTGCTTATGTGGATCTTGGTAGAAATTGCAGGAATGTGAAAAATTTCAGATAATACTGATTCTGTTCAACGCGCAAGGGATATGGTTTCCTAGCGATCCAATATTTACTCCACGGATACCGATTTTACAAAATTGTCAATCTTCTAAAAAAAGAGTAACGACGAGACGAAAATTAAAATGTAACAATATGACACTTAAAATCGTATTTAATGTTTTTTATATATATATATTTCAATGAATAACACAAACACTCTGAAGAACTCTTCTCGAAAAAAATTTGGATAATCTAATTAATACATAATGATACCTTATTAAAATACATGGTGCTTTTAATCTTTCTTGATAATTGAAGAAGAAACACTTCCCTTGTGCCAATATCATGTCTCTTCAAGGGTCATACGAATAGAAAACGTAGTATAGAAAACTTAGCAGATGTTGTTAAAACTCTAAATTATATTTGAAAGTTAATTGTTGGTTATCTTAAACAATCGATTGATGCTTCAGGTTTTAGCCAATACATGAGCGAAGTAACAAGGGATATTAAACAAATCATAACGCCACCCCCCCTAAAACCGCGACTACAAAGTCCAAGGGTAACACGGACTCTGAACATACGTTAAGGCAGGAATCTGGTACATGGAGGAGTAAGCATCCTCTGCTGACCGGTTATGCCCGGCCATATAATACATATTTTATGAATTTCTGTAGAAAAATTGTTCCCAAGACAACAAGCTTTGATAGAAGCCTATACTGGTTTGTATCACAATTTGTCACATAGGAGAAACGTCCAAGGTTAAAAGAACCCGTGCCCGACCCTTTACGTGTTAACATCGGACCTGGAGTTAAACTTTTTGAGAAAATGTTTTCCATAATCAAACTGGAAGTCCGTGAAATTTTTTTAAAAGAACCGTAATAAAACATTGACAACACCCCTTGCTAAAATGGAGTACATGGTAAAGATATTTTGGGTATGCTTTGGATATTGCAGGCTGCAGTGGCGGATTCTAGGAATTTCACAACCGGGTGGGCGCCGGTATAATTCTTGGGGTCTGGGTTGTTTTGAAAATGAACCCTTTAACACATTAACCCTTGTTTTGTAGTGAGAGTAGAGAATAAAATACATATTGTAAACATTGCATCTTGACTACTCAAAGCATCTGCGTAATTATGCAATCGAAATTTTACCAAAAAGCAGACCCCCAAAAATTTGAAACGGAGGGGGAAGGGGGGTGCCAGCCATGAATCCGCCTTTGTGTTATAAATTTATGCTATGCGGCACAGAGTACACGTGAAGTTGGACATGAATTGGTACGATTTTATAACATCCAAACCAAGGACAATAATCATTTGTGCAAATCAAACCACATGTTATTACGTTTCTATTGTTGAATAAAGAATTTCTTACATATGCTGGGGATTTATCAAAACAAATTATCGAAGGTCAGAAGAAAAAGCTAACCAAACTCGCTGTATCCCGCCATATGTTACGAAATTCTGGCAATCGATCAAGTCAAAGATGAACGCGAACTTCATATGCAACGATCATCAGCAAAAAATTAAAGATAATTGAAACACATGATTAAAATTAGACTTGCAGATTCCGTTTTTTAGAGGAACAAGAATGTATTGCACGTCTAAATTCTGATTGAACGATTACAAGATTAAGGGTAAAGTGAGTCAAAAACTTGCATACATTTAGAATTAGACGTGCAATACATTCTGTTCCTCTAACAAAACGGAATCTGCAAGTCTAATTTTAATCATTTTTTGCTCTGGGAAAATCGTGCTGCATATGCAGTTCGCTCATCTTTGAATTGATCGATTTGCAGAATTCGTAACTATGGCGGAATAACAGCGCAGTTTTGAGTGAAAGTTTTTCTCCTAGACTTCGATAAATTGTTTTGATAATTCCCCAGTAGAAACGTAAATAACATGTGGTTTGATTTGAACAAATATGATTGTCCTGGTTTGGATGTTATAAATCGTTACCATATTCATGTCCAAATTCACGTGTACTCTGTGCCGACATAGCTAAATATAACACAAAGGCGGATTCAGGGCTGGCACCCCCCCTCCCCCCTCCGTTTCAAATTTTTTGGGGGTCTGTTTTGGTAAAATTTGATTGCATAATACGCAGATGCTTTGATTGTAGTCAAGATGCAATGTTTACAATATGTATTTTATTCTCTACTCTCACTACAAAAACATAGGGTATGTGTAAAGGGGCATCAAAACAATCCCCAGACCCCAAGAATTATACCGCGCCCACCCGGTTGTGAAATTCCTAGATCCGCCACTGCAACGCCTAGCAATATCCAAAGCATACCCAAAATATCTTTACCATGCACTCCATTTAAGCGAGGGTGTTGTCAATGTTTTATTACGTTTTAAATCATGGACTTCCAGTTTGATTATGAAAACATTCTCAAAAAAGTTTAACGGTCCGATGGTTATAACGAAAAAGTGGGTCGGGCACGGTTTGTTTAAACTTCGGAACGTTCTCTCCTATGTGACAACTTCTATCAAAGCTTGTTGTCTTTTGGGAACAATTTTCTACAGTAAATTCATAAAATTATGTATTATATGCGGGCGTAACCGGTCAGCAGAGGATGATTACTCCTCCATGATACCATATCCTGCCTTAACGTTTGTCAGAGGTCCTGTTACCCTTGGCTTTGTATACGCGGTTGTTAGGGGATGGGTGGGTGGGTTATGATTTTGTTTAATACCTTGTTACTTCTTCAATGTATATGCTTAAAACATGAAGCATTCATATCGATTGTTTAGATAACCACAGAATTAAACTTTTCTAAATATAAGTTAAAGTTTTTAACAACATCTGCTAAAGCTTCTATAATACGTTTTCTATTCAGTATGAACCTTAGAAGAGACATGATATTTGCACAAGAAGTGTTTCTTCTCAATATCAAGAAAAGATTAAAAGCACATGTAATTTTAATAAGATATTCTTTTATGTATTAATTAGATTTATCCAAATTTTCTCGAGAAGAGTTCTCAGGTTTGTGTTATTCATTGAAATTATATAATATAAAAAACCATCCTTTTAAATACGATTTTAAGTGTCAGTATTGTTACATTTGAATTTTCGTCTCGTCGTTTACTCTTTTTTTAAGAAAAGATGACGAATTTTGTAATCGGCTATGCCGTGAGTAAATATTGGATCGCTAGGAAACCATATCCCTTGCGTTGAACAGAATCAGTATATTGAAATTTTCACATCCTGCAATTTCTACCAATCACAAAAAAGAGAAAGTGCATTGTCCGAAGACTGCGAAAACTTCAACTATGCATACGTCTCCCAAAAAACATCAAAGCCGTCAATTTTGTTGTTGAACAGTTGGCATGAAAACAACCTGCAATTGGGTCAAATACTGTGTCGTGTTTCAAGATATTGTTAAGCTGTTTTTCATACACTGATTTGACTACGAATTCCTCCGTTTACCTGATCAAGACAATTGACTCACGGTGGGTGTTACCGGTCAACAGGGGATGCTTACTCCTCCTATGCACCTGATCCCGCCTCTGGTGTGTTCAGGACTTACGAGATTGATCACTGATCGTTATCTTTGCCTTTACATTCATTTCTTTTGAAGTTAAATAGGTAATTTGAGGTCATATTCCATAATTATGTTATATTAGCAGTCCAAATATTTATCATACGTAAATCTTATGTCTTCATAACACATTTCTCTGCGTTTGGTTTCACCATACGGTTTGAAATATGATGCTTTGTTTTGAACGTATTATTGCAACTGAAATTACAAAGGAATTGAGCACAAGTTCTTTGAATATCGTAACCAATTAAGCATTTGTA